>PVIW01004808.1:98925-121937 GCA_004026585.1 Noctilio leporinus | reverse complement strand
AAAAAAAAAAAAAAAAAAAAAAGATGGTAGATAAAAACATTTTTTAAAAAGTATGGACTTCAGCCCTGGCTGGTGGCACAGTGGATAAGGCACTGGCCTGCAAACCCAAAGGTCACTGGTTCGATTACCCAGCTGGGGCACATAACCAGGTTGCAAGTCAGGCCTCCAGCCAGGTCCCCAGCTGGAGGCAGGTGAAAGGCAACCATACATTGATGTCTCTCTCCCTCCCTCTCTGACTCTCTCCTTTCCCCTCTCTGAAAATAATAAATGAAATCTTTTAAAGTGAAAAAAAGGTTAGGACTTTAATAAATGGAAAGGTATAAGTATTGGTTTATTAATTATAATAAATGTACCAAAGTATGAAAAATGTTAATAATAGGGGAAGCTAGGTGTGGAGTATATGAAAGCTTTCTGTATTATCTTTGCAATTTTTCTGTAAATGTAAAGCAATTCTAAAATTAAGTTTATTTTAAAAATAACATTAACCCTGACTGGTGGCAAAGTGGATAAGGCGCCAGCCTGCACACCCAAAGGTCGCTGGTTCGATTCCCATCCAGGGCACATAATCAGGTTACAAGCCAGGTCTCCAGCCAGATCTGTAGCTAGAGGCAGGTAAAAGGTAAACCATACATTGACGTCTCTCTCCCTCTCTGCCTCTCTCCCTACACCTCTCTCTAAAAATAATAAATAAAATCTTTTAAAAAATAACATTAAATTTTTAAAATTACATTTATTACCTGAACATTGAAAGTAACATTAAAAAAATAATGCTTTTGGTATATATTTATATAGTTAAATCAATTTTTTAGCAAAATGTGTTTCTAATACTGTTATCACTGGTATTTTTCTAAAGAATGTATATATATATATATATATATATATATATATTTTTTTTTTAAACTGTGATCTCTTCCCCCCCAAAATAATTGCCTTAATCAACTTCCAAGTTACATTTATGATTAATAAGAGAAACTGTTGATACCCTTCATAGACTCTTACCTGTAAATAATATTTTTAATGAGAATATACTTTTTAAAAAATTTTTATTGTTACTGTATTATAACAACTCCCTTTTTATTCCCCTCTGTCCCCTTCCCCACCCACCCACTCCCCACCAAAGTCAATCCCACTTGTTGTCCATGTCTATGGTTCTTCCATACTAGTTCCATGACTAAACTGCTCCCCTTCTTTGCCTCCTCCTTCCCCTCCCCCCTGCCCACTGAAGGTCTATTTATTGTATTCATGTATCTGGTTCTGTTTTGCTTGTTTGTTTTGTTCATTATTGTCCTTTAATGGGTGAGATCATATGGTATTTGTCTTTCACTGACTGGCTTATTTCACCAAGCATACATGAGCCATATAGTTTAGTAGTTTGCAAATTCCATCCAAATTGGTCTTCATTTCCAGCATCTTTTCTAACCTAAAGATTGACTGATTTCACAGCACACCCATGTCCAGTTGGTTGCTATTTAAAACATAAACTGCTAACAAAATCTATATATTACATGCCCACAAATAAGCACATATTTTGTAACAGTGAATAAGAAAGATAGCACGTCTTCTATGTAACAGACATCCACATTTTCTTACTTTTTTTCTTCTTCCTTAACTGCATTCAATTTTTCTGAGTTATTGCAAGTAACCTGATTTACCCATATTGTGAAATAATTCCAATCTAAGAAAACTTAACCTGCAGTAAGGCAGATATAAGTAATATGCAAAATTGTACCTTATTTAGTAAAATCTATTTATAACAAGATCACTTGAAAGCATTCATAAGTTAAAGTTGGTTCTTATCCATTCAGCTGCCCTATGTCTTTTGATTGGTGCATTTAATCCATTTACCTTTGTACTTGTGTTTCTGTCTGTCTCTCTGTTTCTTCATCTTCTTAAAGCAGACCCTTTAGCATCTCTTGCAATGCTGATTTGGTGGAGATGTATTCTTTTAGACTTCTTTTGTCTGGGAAGCTCCTTATTTTACCTTCCATTTTGAATGACAGCCTTGCTGGGTAGAGTATTCTTGGTTGCAGACCTTCCTTTTTCATTGCTTGAATATTTTTTGCCATTCCCCTCTGGCTTGTTGTGTTTCTGTGGAGAAATCAGCTGATAACCTTATGGGAGCCCCCTTGTATGTTATTAGCTGTTTCTCTCTTGCTGCTTTTAGGATTCTCTCCTTGCCTTTGAAATTTGCCATTTTCATGATGGTGTGTCTTGGAGTGGGCCTGTTTGGGTTCATCTTCCTTGGGACCCTCTATGCTTCCTGAGTTTGCAGAACATTTTCTCTCCTCAAGTTAGGGAAATTTTCTGTCATTACTTTTTCAAAGAGGTTTTCTACCTCTTGCTCCTCCTCTTCTCTTTCTGGTATCCCTATGATACGGATGTTATTATGTTTCAGCTCTCTTAAAAACCTCTTCATTCTTTTTCAGTCTTTTTTTCACTTTGTTGCACCAATGCCATTGCTTTTGAGAGATAATTGTGAGTGTTTTCTAGTGCAAAGTAAATAAAATTTGCTAAAAGTTTTGTTTACAAAACCCAAAATTTGACAAAAATTTCAGAAGTTAAAGTGTATTTTGGCACACTTGTTGAACACTCTGATTAAAGATTTTCAGTTGCTTTTAACAAAATTTAGAGAACTCATTTACAAAATGTTCCATTCCATTTACAAAGAAATTTTTCAAAGGCTCACACGTTTTAAAAACTTGACTGAGAGCAAGCAGCAAAAAAGAGAAAACAGACTGTTAAGTAATTCTGTGTTAAGTCACATTAGAGCCTAACAAAAAAAGAAAAATTGATAAAACCAACCTGGACTTTACTTAAATATTTTTATAGTTTGCTCATCATGATTTTGATGTTAATTTTTAATTTATTTTAAAAAATTATTTCTTTAAATTTAATTTTATTGTTTTATTACATCCATCCCCTTTTTCCTTCTGATGTTAATTTTGATAGTTTTAAATGCTGCATTAAAATACTATTTGTTTTAATTACTGAGGGGTTTTTTTTTGTGTGCCTCCTTTAACTTTGCACCTGAGGTAGGCTCCTCCCACCCTGGTCCTGGCCCTACTACCAGGCTGAAATGTTTTATATCCAACAGCACCTTTGCCACAAAAATAATGTCATGTGATTACTCTTTATGTATGAACGTATGTATGTTTGTATAAAAACAACTACAGTTTCTATTTCAATTGATACACCACCACAGCTTGTTTTATCTCAATTTTCAATTACATATGCACCACCACCAACTCCAAGCTCTTTTCTGCTTCATGAATTTCCTAATTGTATATGAATATTGTTTTTACCACGCTGCTGTGTTCTACTAAAATTCATATTCATATTTGCAAGTACAAATAATTCTATCTTCAATGCTAAACTTTGTATATGAATTTGCAAGAATTTTTACAACAATGTTGATGCTTTGCCCTCAGCAGAATGCAGTTGCAAAAGCTTGACTTGCATTTCATCATTGAAATCAACTGTATGTCTGTAGGAAGCACCTGCTGACCTTGATTTAAAACTGCTGAGAGCCAGTATGTTTGCCTGCAAGCTCAGATTGGGGGACTAGTGACGGGGATGACTCCACCAGGAGCTTGGAGGAGGCTTGTGGAGATCTGGGCTGGAGCCCACATGAGCCAGGGTGCTGAGGCTGTGAGATCTAGGACCGGCCCAAGCACACAGCGGCCCAACACTTCCCCTATGTCTGCTTTCATCTGCAAGTTCTTTCCATACAGTCAGGTCACATTCATGAACCAGGCAATCTAGCTAGATTATTTTTGAAGCAACAACATGGGTGGTCAGCCAGCCAGCCTATGGACTGGCCTGAGGGGACACTAACTGGGGCCTCTGGCCCCATCAGTACACAACTGCTGCCAGGTCTCTGTAATTCCGCCTTCAGACCTCTCCTCTGTACTGATTGCCCATCTGACACTGATGCTCTCAGCTCCATTACTGGAAGCTGCCCTCCATGGCCATTTAACAAGACATCCTGGAAAGGAAAATATATCCTTTGTAGTGATTGTTCTTCTCCACCCTGAAACCACATTCCCACAATTACCCACACAAAGCTGCCAGCCTCTGCTCATGTGGTCCTGGCACTACCTCAGAAACATAAAAGCAAAAATGTATGGAGTCCTTGCAGCATTTCCCAGCCTCCCTTGTACTCCTCACATGGATGGCCATGTGATACACAGAGAGCCTTGTAGGGTTTCCTCCCACTTTGAGGCAGATGCATCCTCCTTTGTCCCATGATTGGGTTGTATGAGCCTATATACTTTTTGACTAAGCCACTTGGAATCAGATTTCTATCAGTTAGCTCCTGGTGGAAATGCAATTAGGAAAACTGTTCAGTAGCATCTATGAAAGCTGAACATGCATTTCCTGTGATCCAGCAATTCTACTCCTAGACATGTGCCCAACAGAAACAAGAGTATATGCACACTAAGCACTTCTGCTAGAAAGCATTCATAGCAGCATCATTTCTAATTGCCCTAAAAGGAAATAACCCAAATATCCATCAATTGGATAATGGATTAAATAAATGTGGTATATCCATACAATGGAATGTTCTATAGCAACAAGACTAAATAATCTTCAGATATATGCAAGGTTTTTATTCTTATTTTAAGAGATCTGGACAGCTCTGAGTTACAGCCTATAAAATACTGATGAGGTAAGAGGGGGACCAGGAGAATGGATCCCAGGGACCGTGCTTCTATCCAATTTATTGGGCCACATCAATTGACTCTTCCTTTCATAAACAATTTTCTCTGTAATGCTGCCTGGCAGTTACTTTACCCACAGTAAAACTTCTTTCAAAATTGAAGTCAATCCTCTCAAACCCTGCCATTGCTTTATCAACTAAGTTTGTGTAATATTCTAAATCCTTTGTTGTCATTTCAACAATTTTCACCACATCTTTGCCAGGAAAAAAATGGTGCTAGTAGATGTGTTCAATGCAGGGTTGCCACAAATTTTCAGTGTGTAAAAAACACAGCATGTGCAAACCACAATAACGTGTAGCCACAATAAAATGCCTGTGTTTTCATTATGTATAGAACTTTGGGCTGGAGGCTCTTTGCTTTTAGCATTTCAAAAACATTGTTTCACTTCATTTTAGCTTCCATCATTTCTGATGAGACTGACGTCTTTCAAATAAATGTTCTATTTGCTTTCCCCCCCTCTAACTACATTCAAATTATTTTTCTTATCTTCAAATGCAAAGTCTAAATAAGTGTGGTTATCATGTATCTGAGAGGCAACTTCTTTATGTTTCTCCTGATTGGAGTTTGCTGAGTTTCTTGAACCTATAACTTTGGGAAGTTTTCAAGCCATTATTTTTCAGTGATTATTTCTTGAACTGCATTCTTTCTTCTCTCCCAGGACTTGAATGGCATAAACATTTGACATTTTGTTACTATCTCACAGGTCCCTGAGACTTTTTAAATTTTTTTCAGTCTTTTCTATATTGTTCAGACTGAATAATTTCTGTTAATCTATCTTCAAGTCCACTGGCTCTTTCATCTGTCAGCTCCATTCTGATATTGAGCCCATCAGTTATTTTTAAATTTTGGTTATCGAACATTTTGGTTAATAATTTCTATTTTGCTCTTCTTTATATCTTCTATTCTTTCTTGAGACCTTCTATTTTTGTGTTCATTGTAAGGGTATTAACCCTTCTTGGAACATAGTTATAATAGCTGCTTTAAAGTAGTTTTCTGATAATTTCAAAATCTGTGTTATCTCAGAATTAACATCTATTTTTAAAATAAATTTTATCTATTTATTTTATATAGAAAAGGAAAAGAATGGAGAAAGAGAGGGACAGAAACATCCATGTGAGAGAGAAACATTAACAGGTTGCCTCTTCCACCCCTCAACTAGCAATTTGGCCAACAACCTAGGCATGTGCCCTGGCCAGGAATTGAACTGGCAGCCTTTCACCTTATGTGACAATGCCCAACCAACCAAGCCACACCAATCAGGACAGAGTTGTTGTTTATCAATTGACTTTTTACTATGAGCTGAGATTTTCTAGTTCTTCATATCCCAAGTCATTTTAGATTATATTCTGGACATCTTGATTAAATAGCATGTTATGTAAATCTGGGTTTTATTAGCAGGCCTAGGCTAGGAATAGGTCACAAGTTTTAACCCACTTTCTGTGGGCTCTGCTTCCAATATCAGCTCAGTTTTCAAAGCCTTTTGCAATGCTATTCAAATGTGTCCTACCTGTGCAACAATAATGGTCAGTCAGACCAGGTGGTCTGCCCCATAGTTCAGGTCTCAAAGTTTGTCATGTTCTGTTTAGGATCAGATCAATGCATTTACAGTTGGAAGTTGACACACAAAGTCATAGAATTGCTCTCTCATGCTCTCTCCTTTCCTAGTCACCTCAACACTTTCAGGCTCCTTGAAACCTCCCTTGCCAGCCCCCCAGCCAGAAATCTCAGACTAGTCTCCAACTTTGTTATGCACTTCCTATTATATGACTGCATCTGTCCAGGGCTAAACAGTGGCAGGGCAAAGAGTGGGGAAGAAGCAACTAGAAGCAGTCCATGCTCTTGAGTTCACATCTCCCCTGGGAAGAGGGATTTTTATTCCCTTAGAATTTTAAGGCACTTACTTGGCTAATGTTACCATTACCATTGCCACTGCCACCACTGCCAGACTGCCTGGAGGCTGAGAAGGGAGATGACAGGGGAAGAAATAAACAGGAAAATGTCCCTCTCTTTCTTATCCCAAGGATCCCTTTTCCTGCTCCTCAGACCAGAAAGAGAGCTCTTGCTGCTCTTCCTGTCTGTAGCTAGGGTACCCTTCCAGTTTTTAGGCTGAGTCCAGGTCAGGCAACATTGCAAGAAGAAAAACAGGGGGTGACACTCACTCCAGTTCAGTTGTACTTTAAAGTCGTTTTTCCTTCTCCAGTCTATTGGCTACTACTTAATTTTCAAGTGGTCAGATGGTTGGTTCACACATTCATTCAAGATTTATAATTGCATTCAATAGG
Organism: Noctilio leporinus; assembly: GCA_004026585.1. Classification (NCBI taxonomy): domain Eukaryota; kingdom Metazoa; phylum Chordata; class Mammalia; order Chiroptera; family Noctilionidae; genus Noctilio; species Noctilio leporinus. Next base: position 114,934 of record PVIW01004808.1, on the reverse strand, counting down.
AGACACGTGTGTTCACCCCGTCTTTCCCAGAACCCACCCTTCATCCACTGGGTTTTAATATCAATTCTATTTTTTATTTCTAGAAATTGTATTTGGTTTTCAAACTTATCTGATCAATTTTGATACTTTCATTCTTTTGTCATATACTCAATCACCTCTAATTTCTTTAAGAAACCATACCTAATTGTTTTACACTCTATAAGAGATCATTTCAGTATCTTTAGTCATTGTTGGTCTGATTCAGCAATGTTGTTTCTGCTGACTCTCATTCCATGTAGCTTATTTCCTCATTTCCTCTTCTGTTTTATTTATGTATTTATTTATTTATTTATTTATTTATTTATTTTAGTATGACCCCTGTTCCTTGGAAGTTTATCAGTGATAATTCTTTGAAGCCGAGATCTAAAGTATGGTTCTCCAGGGTACATTTGCAATTGCTTTACCAGGCATCTGGGGAACACTTTAAACTACATTTTTTTGTTAGTTTTATTTTTTGGAGGAGGAGAGCATGGGGAGCAATAATAGGCAGTGTGAATTCTGGTGCCACAGCCACTTAAAACTTACAGATTCTCAGGAAAGAGCTTTCTTCCCTCCATTCCAACCCTAGTGACGACAGAGGCAGATAAATATCAACGGGCACATTTTTTCCCCCTAGCCCTTTGGGATCCTAGCTTTATGTGACTAGGATCTAGCAATTTCTAGCTATCTTTCTATTTCTAGTTCCTACCTTGCTTGGACCCCAAGAATTATCCTGTGTGTCATGAGCTGTGTAGCTGATTAAAACCCAGCCTTTGGGTTACCAGGGACAGGCAAATATCACCCAAGGATGTTTATTTGTTTGTTTGTTTATAGAAAGAGAAGAAGGGAGAGAGAGAGAAACATCAATGTGAGAAACATTGATCGTTTGCCTCCTACACACATCCCAATCAGGGATCTAACCTGCAACCTCTTAGTGTATGCGTTGAAGCTCCAACCAAACTGAGCCACCTGGCCAGGGCAAACACTGCTATTTTCCTTATTTTCTATGATCTAAGTTATGCTTTTAAAATGTTTTTAAAAATAAACTTATCAAGCATTTTAGCTGTTCTATGTTAGGGAATATTTCTCTCTCTCTCTTTCTCTCTCTCTCTCTATATACACACATACACACACACACACACACACTACATGCTGGAAATAGCATCTTTAATTTCTGATAGGAGAGTTCATTCAGATCACAGTTATTGTGATAGCAAATAACAAGTTTTATTGCTCCCACATAATTTTGTATTTAGTACTGATTGTATTTTCCTCCCTCTTTCTTTTTTTTCTTTCCTGGCTTGGTTAACTTTCTCTTTATTCCTGATTTCAAATCCCATCACCACTACCATCATTACTTGCTTATTTAAATTCATCTCTGCTTTTCAGTTTTGCTGCTGGTTTTGCCTGTTCACTTCTCTCTTTAGGAGATCTTAAGAATATTTTTATTCTCTACTCTTCAAAAAATACTTTCCCCTCCATGGATTTGCTGATAACTTAGACCAGCTCTGTTCTGTAGAACTTTCTGCAGTGATGGAAATATTTTGTATTTGCTCTGTCCAATACAGTAGCCACCAGCCACATGTAGCCACTGACCACTTGAAAAGTGGCTAGTGCAATGGAGGAACTAACTATTTGATTTTGTTTAATTTTCATTAATTTAAATATAAGGAGTCCCATAGGACTAATGGCCACAATGCTGGACACTGCAGACTTCTGACTCGATAGGTTTTCCCTTGCAGTATGGCTTTCTTTGTTTCAAGAATCCCTACTTAAAACTACAAATTATTAATCACATTATCATCATTCATTTCGATTTCACTATATGTATCCATTCCTATCTACTTTTTTCCTGTGTGCTTTTTCATCCCCTATCTTGAGATCTCTCTTCTAACCCAGTTACGCTTGATTTCTGAATCTCCTTAAGTACTTTGTTCAGTCCTAGTATGCCTCTCAAAATGCCCTGGCAAAATTAATGGTATCATGACTGGGATTAAGATTCTTCGATCACAAATTTTCCCCTAATAATCTGTAGAAGGTTTATTGTACAGTATTGCAGACATAAAATTAATGTTAGTTTGATTCTCTTTGAAAGCCACTCTCTACGCACCTGCATGAACCTCTATAATGTTCCTTTTATCCTTGGATGGCTGAGTAAGAATCTCAGACCACAAACTGAGGTATATGAGAAGAACTTTTCTTCTCTAACCGAATTGTACTGTGTTGAGCCCTCATCTCATTTAGATGGAGAACACCTAATCTCAGTTAGGTGAGGGAGGGGGAGCACAAGGAGGATCTAGTTCTTGCTCCTCTGCTACACCGTCCACCCCAAGATGCCTCAACATCAGACACTGTTGCCCTCCAACCACATCTTGCCTCCCTCTGGGCTTCACCTTAGCCTCTCCACGTCCTCCTGCCCTTTGTGCCTTATCTGTGACACACTTTTGGGCACATCAGAAACACATTGCTGAGTGCACCCCAATCCAGGCTATGGGAAACCCCTTAAGGCACATAGGAGCCTTCTGCTGCTGCTCAGAGTTCTGTAAGGTCCTATCAGGTCCACCTGTCTGGACATGCCCAACTTCCACTTCCTCTCTGGTACCTGTCAGAGCTTAGGGGGTTCAGGCTCCTCCCACATCCTTGTCTACACAGGAGGCACAATGCCACTCCATGCTTGGATCCCTAGACCTATCTGGGTGATCCATCCTCTTTGTTCACTTCCCCTGTGAGTCTCCACCCTCCTCAGCTCATGAGTCTTTGTTTAGTTTGGGGGCCACATAGTGAGTGCATAGCAAAGACTGGATTTAAATTCAGATGTCCAGAAATGCAAGACAGGCTCCTCCCAAGCCTACAGTGAGTGTTCACAAAGCAGGACTCCCTGCCCTGTGAAGTGCCTGGGAACCCCTCAGGCAGGGACTTACCTGCCAGGTAGAAAGTATCAATAACTTCTGCTAGAAGAGGTTGAGGCCACCCAGGCAGAAGGTTCAAAATGCATTTCCACTCTTCATGCCTGGTTGATCACTGCCTGACCCATCAGCCAGGGAGCTGTGAGGACTGAGGCTGGGGGAGAGATGGAAGAGATGAGTAAGTGTACCCTCAACAGGTTGCACAGCACGGATGCCAGGCTCAGCGTTTTCTGTGTGTTCTCCCAAGCACTTCCCACATTCCCTTTTTCAGAACATTCCTATGTTACAGATGGGGAAATTGAGGTTTAAAGAGATTTTTTTAATAACTTGCCCAAAGTCATACAGCAAGTAACTGGAGAAGGTGGATTCAAATCAGCTTGAAAGTTGAGGCCCAAACCTCCACACCAAACAGCCTCATCATACCTCAGACATCACAGCTGCGTGGGATGATATCCACTTAACAGATGAGGGAATTGAGGCCAGACAGGGAAAGAACTTGGCTTGAGTTAGTGGAAGAGCAGGACCCAAATCCAACACTAGAACCTGAGTAGTCCCTACCTACCAGGTGCTTCCAGGCCAATGAGAAGACAGATCTGTATGTTCCTTCCCAGAAGTAGCAGCCATCAGGCAGCAGAGTGTCTGTCCTGGCCAGCAGAGGTCAGCCTTTCAGAGTGGGCAATAGTAGGGCAGGCCCACACGGTCGCTTCTCAAGACCAGCCAGTGTGCAGGCCGCAGCACTGAGATAAATGAGCCACTTGCTGTGTCGCATTCACAGGGTATGTTCCACAAGAGAGTGCCACCCCCACCTCACACCACCTCACCTCCCCTGCCAGTGCCCACACCCCACGGTGCTCACCTGCACGTCAGCGAGCAGACTCAAGGCCCTGCTGAGTGGGGTAGCCAGGCAAGTGTCTCTACCCTCTGGCAGTTAGTTGGTTGGACCAGAGCTGAACACCTGACCCAGGCCAACCAACTTCTTTCCTGATTTTACAGCCATCTAAACTCTCCTTCCCTGCAGTGGGCCTGGTGGCCATCCTGCAGGCCAGGCTAAGGAAAGGAGGCCCTGCTAGGCAGAAGGCCTGTAGTCGCTGTAAGAAGACCCTCTCAGGCCTCTGACCATGGGGAACTGAAATGCCCAAAAGCTTCAGCAGCTGTGCTCTGGGCTTGAAAGAAACCCACCTGCTTCATTTTATGTGTGAGGAACCAGAGGCTCAGAGAAGGGGTGAAGGGGTCAAGGTGAGGGAAGGAGGGAGTGGTCACCTCAACAGCTCCATGTGAGCAGGTATGAGCAGAGGACTCTTAAACTGCAATTTGAAAGTTGACAGTATTAAGACTGAGAAAGAGGCACCCCTCCCCCATCAGCATTCCTGTGACCATCAGTCATAGGATGCCTGCCTTTCCACCAGCAGGCACACCACCAAATCCTGTGTCTGCAGGGGCTGCACTTCCCACAGGCTCCCTCCCTCAGTGACTGCGCATGGCAGGAATATAAAACAGACCCACTCCCAAGATATGAGGCACCTTCTGACAGGCACCTTGGCTAGAAGATAACCCACTGGACTTGCCAGAGTTCCTCAGAACTGCTCCACAACGGAAAATGCTTCTGCTCAGCCTGCCTCCTTCCCTCCCCTGTCTCCTTCACCTGGTTCAGATCTGCATCTGGGTCTAATGCTCGCCCAGCCTCCCTAACCCCCTCCCCATTTCCCTTCACAAATATGTTCTCTAATAAACCTCTTGCACATCTAATCCTCTCTTGGCGTACGCTTCTCAGAGATTTGGATTAATTCCAGTCCTTATCCTGCAGGCTAGTCCTGGCTATGGGACCAGTCTATGGTTCCTGAAGACACACATCCATGAGACACACCAACTGGGACGGTGGGACGGTGGGTGCCAGTCCTCATCATGCTCACAACCTATTACTTCCTAACGCACAGACTCAGGGAATTTCCCCCTCCTGGGGCCCAAGCACCTCCTACCCCTTCAGCCCCTGGAGCAGGTTTCTTCTCAGACAATCCCAGTTTTTGGGCTTCCCACACACAGAGGTGAATGTTATGAGTCTGAGGCAGACTGGAAATCTAGCAGAAGGGGGCAGTTTTATATTCATTTATGTCTGTTTTATTATCCAGGAATTCTTCAAGCACCTACTGTGTGAAAGGCACATTAACAGCAGAGTACTCCAGAAAGCGCACAGATTTTGGTAATGCTTGGAAAGGAGAAACTGAGTTTGAGTATTACCTACTCAGAGTTGTGTGTCTTTGAATAACTTATTTAGCCTTTTTGATCTTAGTTCCTCATTTATAAATGGACGGTGTGAGAATTTCATGTTGCAGAGCACAACAAGCTGACAATCACAGACTTCTACAAATAGCCAGGGGTATTATTGCTAGGGCTACAGTTCTTACTTCTGTCCGTGGAGGAAAGAGCCGGGCAGTACCAGGGCCTGACCCTTCATTCTGAGTACACCAGACACCAGCCTCCTATCCGCAGCCCAGCAGCTGGAGCCTTTGTTCTCGGAAGCCACTTGCCTGCTGAAGGACAGGGCTGAGTTTGGCCCAAGGTTCATGACTTTCTCCTCTACCAACAGAGCTCCTTCCACGAGAGCAGCTCTTATTACTGGCTAAAGCCGAGGGCAGAGGAGGTAGAGGGGAGGAGTAGGAGCAGGGCCTACAGAAGATGACCTAGACACCAATCACAAGGGCTTGGTATTTGGAAGGACTTAAATAGGAAGCAGACATAGGGCCAGTCTGGGGATGGGCTACAGAACTGGACATCTTTGAGTTACCTGGTTAAACTCTATAAACTCTCTTTACTCCAGGAGACAGATGTAGACAAAGTTAGGGGGAGATTCAGAAGAAGGAGAGCTCAGACCCAAATGGAAAAATAAAAAAAGTCTTCTGGAAGGTGGTGGCATTTAGCCAAGTCTTGGAAGGTACTGCAGGGACTAGAGAAGATAAGACACTTTGAGAAAAAGGACCAGCATGGGCAGAAACTAGGAGATGGCAAAGGATGAGACAGTGTCCCCCTGGAGTGGGTCAGAAAAGGAAAGGAGTTTAAAATGAGGCTACAGAAGTGATGAAGCAGGGATCCACTTCTGGAGGACCCTATATGCACTGGCCAGGCGTTTGATATTCACCCTGATCACCCTGATCATCAGAGGGGCAACAAGAATGATATTTTGAGCAGAGGAATATGCTCTAATTGTGTATTAACAAGATAGGTGGCCCAGAGAACTTTGCAATTCTGGATGTCCCAGGCAGACCCCAGGAAGGTTTGCCAACTCTTGCCTTTGTTCCAAATGGCCCCGCTTACCTGTCAGCATTTTAATCAGGGGCTGAGAGTTAGAGAAACTATGCATTTGATACATTATGATCCTGTCACACATTCCTTATGTAACCACTCCCAATACACAGGCAGGTTCATACTCACATGCACACCTTTATACTCTCAAGAGAACCATACAGGTTGCCTATCCCATGGACCACTACCAGTCTGTGTCCTGTTAGGAACCAGGCTGCATAGCAGGAGGTGAGTGGCAGGTGAGCAAATAAAGTTTCATCTGTGTTTACAGCTGCTCCCCGTCTCCCATTACCGCCTGGGCTCCACCTCCTGTCAGATCAGCGACGGCATAAGAGCATGAGCCCTACCGTGAACTGTGCATGCCCGGGATCTAGGTTGCACCATCCTTATGAGACTCTAATGCCTGATGATCTGAAGTGGAGCTGAGGCTGTGATGCTAGCGCTGGGGAGTGGCTGCAAATACAGATTATCATTCCAAAAGAGGTTTGACTGCAGAGACCCTAATAAATCAATTGCCTGCAGACTCATGTCAAAACCCTATCAGCGAGTGGCAAGTGACAATTAAGCTGCATCTGGTCTCAGGCTATGAAGCCATACACCCCACCCCTTCGTTTCCATGGCAAAACTGTCTTCCACAAAACCCAGTCTCCAGTGCCAAAAAGGTTGGGGACTGCTGACCCAGCCCTTTCCAGGATTGCTTGACCAATGCTGGCCACCAGAGGGCGTCTCCAACATCCCAGCAAAGAAAGAGCCTGACAGTAGGCTAGGAACCAGTCCTTAAACATAAAAGGCCTTAAGACACCAAATCCAACCCGCCTCATTTTACCTGTGGAGAAACCAATGCACAGAAAGCACGGTGACATGATCAAGGTGAGGGAGAAGGGAGTGGCCACCTCAGCAGCTGGCTCTTAAACTGCAACTTGAAAGTCAACAGAATTAAGACAGAAACAGGCACCCCCGACATGCCAGCATATACTGCATTCACATCACCACTCGTCCAGAGAGGGTTCTCCTCATCAGGGACATGGTGCCTGCCTTCCCACCATTAGAGGGTCCCTCTTAAAGATTAAAATACACCATGTCCCACAATCGGTGAGTAAATGTATATGCCCCAAGAGTGATAGACTGTATCTTCAGGCCATGAGATGGGATGCCCACACTGACGCTAGAGTCCTCCAGCCCATACCAACCCCCCCCATCCCCCCATCTCCCACCCCGCTACTGCTGGATCCCACTGCAAGCTGAGAGTGGGAGAAATCCTTCTCCTTTTCCCAGGGTGTTCCCCTTGCTCTTCCCCATTCCCGGAATGCCCCTTCTCTACCTCTCCGGATGGAGAGTTCTCTTCAACCTTCATCCTATGTAACTCACTCTGGACACTCTCTCATCCTCCACCCTGTTCTCCACAGCTCTCTGGACTCACCCCTGCCAACCCTCCACCCAGCCTGATTCAGATGAGTGCCTGTTCTCCTGTCCTCAGCCTTGGCCTCTGGGAGTTCCTCAAGGGTAAGACTGTGACCCCAGTGCTGGCTCAGAGCCTGGCCCCCTCCAGTTGCTGCTTAATGTCTCCACACTGCTGTTTGATGTTAGGAGACAATGCAGTTGCAGAGCTAGGGCTGAAATCAGAAGATCTGTGTACCAGTCCCAGTTCTTCTCCAAGCTGGTGTACGTGAAGTCCCTCTCCCTCTCCAAGGTCTTCCTGTGTTCTTTCAGGCCCTTGAGAGGAATGGCTTAGACACCTCTGGGCCATTCCCACTCCTATGTTGTGAATCTGAGGTTTAACTTACAATAGTTCTTCAGAGAAAAGCCAAATCCTACCAGTAGATAATTAATTCCCAAGGCCAAGAGAGGGGCACTCCCCATCATGGTGGGACTGCCAGCCCTCATTCTTTGAACTACCACCTGTGAACAGCAGGGGGCAGGAGCTCTCCAGTGTTAGGACGTGAAAAAAATCACACAGAAGTGCATGGACTAGAGCAGCAATGAGGCTGCTATTATTGCAGGGGATGCTCTCAAATTCAGAGCCATCATTCCAAGATTTATTAATTTGGATTTTTTTTTTTTTTTTGATGCTTAGGAAGCCTTTGAAATTTTAGAGTCCCTTTTAATGGCGGACCTTCAATAGCAACTGGCAGCAGTGAAGATTTTGGGAAACATTCAGGAGCCCTCCAACTTTGCTTGTCCATCCCTGTGCCTCCTGCTGGCTTGGCCTTCAAGGTCCCAAATCCCCATGCTGGCCAAGCCCCCAACTTTTCCTAAGCCTTCTTGGCCCCTCCTCCCTCCAGGCCAAAGCATTTAGTGCCATGGTCACATGAGTTCCTTTTAAAAATAAACACAGGGCAAGCTGCTGCCTGATTATGGGCTCTGGAGGATAAGTGGAAATGGGCCCGAGGTTTTCCTTGTCTGCAAGAGGTTGGGTTGAAGGGGTGCACCTTTAGAGACCTTCCAGCTGCCATCCTGAGGGCCTGCATTTAGGAGACCTCAGGGAGAAGATCTGGAGACAAACAGGGCTGAGTCTGGTCTCAACCTCCTTGCAGGACAACTGAGCTTTCACTAGGCGGGAGCTCACAGTTATGAGGGCTTCATAAGCCCCAAATTCTCCTGCCTCCTGCTTCTCTTCTTCTTCTTTTTTTAAGATTTATTTTATTTTTTTTTTAGAGAGAAGGACAGGGAGGGAGCAAGAAAGGGAGAGAGACATCAATGTGCGGGTGCCTTTCACCTCCCTCCAGCTGGGGACCTGGCTTGCAACCTGGTTATGTGCCCTGGCTGGGAGTTGAATCAGTGACCTTTCTGCTCCTCTTCTTTACCTCCTTCTCCCATCAAGCACATAGCTGCTTTTGAGGAGGGTGAAGCACTGGCCTGGGAGTCAAGAGGTACCAAGCTGGTTCCCACCCCTGTCATCTGACAAGCCCTTCCCTTACCTGGGCCTCAACAACCCCATTGGTGAAAAGGGACAAGAACTGCTGCTCCACCAAGCACATGAGAACTCTGACCATTCTTTCTAGCTTCTAAGCATTTGCAGATACTGTTCCCCTGCCTGGACTTCCAGTGGCAAACACCCGCTGCCCTAATTCAGCCAAGGGGTCTCCACAGCATCACTCTGTTGCTCATGTGATTAGTTTGGGGTGGGAGTGGAGCACCCCCTCTGATGCCCCACAAAACTCTCCTGAGCAGAGAGGTTCATTTAGGTATTATCTGCAATAGAATAAAGTTAGAATTTAAATATCAACAATTAGGAAAAATAGTAATAATAATAACGACAATGTCTGACACTTACTGAATACATCCATGCATCTGATTCACAACCCTTACAAGGAACTTATAAGGAGGCACTTACTATCTCCATTTTACAGATGAAGAAACTGAGGCACAGAGAGCTTAAGTGGTAGAGCTAGGATATGTATGATACATTCCTTTCATGGCATATTATACAGTCATTTTAGGTCATGATGTTGTGCTGAAATTCAACACCATGAGGAAATATGTATGTTATAATGTTAAGGGGTGTGCATGTATACGTATGCATGAAATAGAATATATAAAAATAAAATGTTTTTTAAAAGAAAATTGAATATAACAAAATGGCAACTCCTTACTCCTTACTTACAAAATGGGTAAGAAGTTGTTTCTATTTTCTTCTTTGTACCTCTCTGTATTTTCCATGTTTTCTACAATAAGCAGACACCCTTTTAAATTGTGAAATGAAGCAGGCATCAAATATTCTCTGCAAGCAATTTAAGCCGGGCAATTCAGACCCAAGTTAGATCTGAAGAGAACGTGAGGGGTAAAGAAACTTTGATCCTGAAGGTGCTTTCCTATGCTCCCCTCTGAGTGGGCTTCCTAGGCTGAGAGGCTGTTTTATCCTAACAAGATTCTTTCCTCCCCTTCCTTCCCTCACTCACTCATCAGGTGCCAGGCACTTGGAGGAAGATACTAAGATAATTAACTAATTTCTGTCCTTCACTGAGCTGAGACTGGGAGAAGGTCATTGAGTGGTGGCAGAAGAGGGGTCAGGGGCAGAAGGGATAGCAGGGAGCATGGGGGAGTGTCATGATCAATCCAATGCAGTGGGGCCCCTCAGGGCTACCCTGCTCATAGCTGCATCTCCAGCACTGGGCAGCTTGAGATGAACAAACAAATGAACCAACAATGAAATATGCAAATGACCAATAAGAGGAATATATCTGAAAGTTTATCACGGAGAAGGAATTAATGACTCTAATTTATAAAGAGCTTATAAAAATGAGAGGGGAAAAATGGGCTAAAATATTACCAATTAACAGAAAAAGAAATGCAAATGGACCTTAACCATAAGAAAGGTGATCAACATTGTTCAAATGAAAGAAATGTCTATTGAAACTGCCCAGAAATACCATTTCCTACCTATCAGATTGGCAAAAATCCAGAAGTTTGGCAACATGTTCTGCTGGGGAGGCTGTGGGGAAACCATCTCTCTTTTATGTAGCTGATAAGAATGCAAAATAGTGCAACCCCTTTGCAGGAACATTTGCCAAAAGCTAGCAAAATTGCTAGTATATTCAACCTGTGACCCAGGAATCTCATTGCTGGAAATCTACTCCAGCAGGTATACCAAAAGATGTAAGCACAAGGCTTTTTATTGCAACTTGATTTGTAATAACAAAAAACTGGAAACAAGGAAAATGCCCATCAGCAGGGGACTATAGTCAGCTGCACAACGGAGGGGTCTGGCTGTAAAAGAGAATAAGGAAATTTTTGACAGTCTGCAACAGGCAAGATCACAGAATGAAATGTACCATGAATAAAGCAAGGTGGAGGAAAGTGAGGTTGTGTGTTAATATTTATCTAAGAAAAGGAGGGAGGGATATGAATACAATTGCATATATACAAATGTATGTATGTGATATACTTATGTATGTATGTAATTCAATGGAAGGATAAAGCGTAATTTTTAAAAATAAAGTTATGGGAAGGGAGATTGGGTGAGGGGAACACAAAAAAAGTTAGATCTTTCTAAATATACATCATTTTGTATGACAGACTTTGAAGCCATAAATAAAATTTTAAAATTTAAGTAAATTCATCAAACCCATAAGCAAAATAAAGCAAATAAATGCATGCATTAAAGTTAGTGCTAGAACAATAAAGACAAGAGCTGTTCCAAATGACTTCCAAGCAAAGTTACTTAAAGACACATAAACCAATCACAACATGTGGACCTTGTTTACGTCATGATTCAAACAAACAAGATATAAAAAATAATAATTATGCCACTTATGAGACAATCAGGGAAATGTGAACACTGACTTGATATTTGCTGTGATAATGGCACACATTTTAGGTGAGATAGCATTGAATATTTATGAATGTAATGACAGATATGAGAGTCTGGATTTGCTTTTAAAAAATGGTCATTGTGGGGAGGGGTGGGGGGTGACAATACAAGATAAGCTACAGGAGGAGAGTGCTGAAGCCTGCTCACCAGTGGGCAGAGCCCACGGCCACCTCTCCCCACTCACTCACCACTCGCTGCTCTGAAGAGCCTTGTCACAGTGGGGGACAGAGGCACAGGGCAGACAATCCCTTCCCTGGAGGACCCTTAGTCTAATCTGATGAGTTAACACTGACCTGACCCCTAGAGTTCCCAGACTTGGGGAACCCAGATTCATTCTTGTGGTTCTCAAGCTTGACAACCTCCCCTATTTATCGAATCTTAACATCGTTGTTTCTTGAAGACGAAGTTACATCGGTGACCACGTTTTAACTGCTGCTAAATACATGGAGCAAAGAGGGACAAGGTGGGTCCAAACTTGTGAGGAGAATGCCCAGATGTGCCAACTCAGGGAGGTATCAGGCTATAAAGGGGAAGAAAACTTCAGGAAAAACTTTCTGAATGACCCAGCAGGGTGATTCACTGTTGTTGAAGGGCTGTAGGGGGCACTAGAAGAACATAAGTATTCATAGGCTGCCTTGGGGAAGGGTCAGGAAGTTTCCATAGTCTTCCCAAGAGCTTTTGCCGCACGTCACCTGTAAAAGCCAAAAGGAAGTCACGCCTGCCTTCCATGCTTATTAGAAAGATCAAAGGGATCACGTAGATGGAACAGGACAGTGGAGCTATGTGCAAATGGGGATGCTTGAAGCCCGGGCAGTGGAATGGCAGTGGGATATTAGACATGTTTCTGTCGAAGCCAGTCCTTGCAATATAGTGGAAGGAGTACTTGGAGTCAGAGATCTCTGCTTTCAATCCTGTCTTTCCCGTTGCAGAGTTGTGTGGCACTGGGTAGGTCACTACACCTTTCTGAGAGTCAGTTTTCAATGTGTAAAATGAGCACAGCACTCACCTGCTTCGATGATTGAGAGAAATGCATTGGTGTGTTTGGTGCCCACGGAGCCCAGCCCACCAGAGGATCACAGCGAACTAGTCCCCTAGTGCCATGCTCAGGAGGCTGTCAGGAGGCTGTGAGGAGCTCCAGACTTCAGGAGGCTCTGAGGTGACAGAGGCTGGGATCCAGACTGCACTGGCAGAACTGGGCCTGCCATGGAGCACCCTGCCAAGGGGCAGGGCCTCAAAAGCCATAGGGACATCTGGGCACCAGCGTTGAGAATGTGGCCTTGGATTCAAGTCCTGGTTACTCTCCCTACAAACAAGAAGACCCTAATGAAGTGTCTTTACTTATCTGCACCTTGTTTTTCTCTGCAAGTGGGGACACGCTGACAACCAGTACGGCTACGGCTGGGTCAAAAGTCAGCATGTTCCCGGCAGCCTCTCCCCAGCCCAGCTTTGCCCCCTAGCTCCTCCCACCTCAGGAGCTGTGGGGAGGCAGAATCTGAGAGGACAGGGGGCGAGGTGGGGTGGTGGTGTTGAAGCCCTGCATGACCAGGCCCAGAGAAGGGAAAGGGACCTATCCAAAGCCGTTCCAGTAAATCAGAGGAACAGCCAGGCTGCTCTCTGGAAGGGTGGCCCTCTGGAAAGCAAAGAACTCAAAGTTTTTACATCTGAATCTGTGGCCTTGCATCTCATCCTGTGACTTTCCTCCAGCTTCCCCCAGATTCTCCCAAGATGCCTGCATTTCCTGAGTCCTCAGGGAATGATGATCTTTGAGGGACTAGGGAACCTCTTTGCCAAACACTGGACAATCCTGTTATCAATAAACCAGAAGGAGGAGAGGCTCTGGGCTGCTCTTGAGGTCTAGGGGGAAAGGTAGGAATGTCCAACGGGGAGTCCATGCCAGCACCCCAAGACCCCAGCTGAGAGCATCACGCTAGAAGATGATGCTGACAGAGGGATGGGAGAGAGGAGGTCTGAGGAGGAAAACACTAGAACGCTTTAGGAGAAGTGGTTCTAAGAATAGGGAATTAACAGCAATGAGCTGTTATTCCCTTTAACAGCTGCTTGAGGTCTTTGGGCAAATTCCTGGTGGCACCTGCTTCAAAAATTTTTTCTAGGCCTTATCCTTTAGTGACGCATACTGACATTTATGGGTGAAACAATACCATATCAGGGTTCAAAATAATCCAGTTTCTAGGAGGGGTGAACATTTTCCATGAAACATTGGCTAGTAACTGATGATGGTTGAAGTGGGTGATGACGTTTTCCATAATACTATGTGTACATGTTTGACGTTTTCCATAATAAAAAGTTTGTATGACCAGAACCAGCCATGTCTCTCCAGCTGCAGCTCTGCCCTGGATGGCTACAATAACCTCACCCACCAGTCAGCCAGTATGGGCCATGACCGTCCATCCTACTCTCAATACGGCCGCCAGAGGGAGCCTGTTATGATTCCAGAGCTCAAACCCTCCAGAGGTCCCATCTCATTCCAAGTACCTTGGCCTCCAAGTCCAGATTCCATCTTGTCCCTGTTACCTCTCAGGCTCCCCTCCAGCCATACTCCAGCCTTCCTCACTCTCTTCCATGTCCCTAAGGCCCTTGGTGTGGGGGGAGGGGGACCAGGGTGGAAAGAGGTCTGATTTGACCAGACCTCATCAACGCTTCATGACTTTAAGACACTGCAATATTACATTGAACTATTATACATTTTTTACATTGTCATTATTTATATAAATTCAAATCCAACTGGGCATCCTGCATTATATCTAGCAACCTACCCCTAACAGATTAGGAGTGCTTACCAAAAGAACCTGTCATCATTTTAATGTCCCCAGGCCTACCACATGAAGGTGTGCCCCTTCCTAGCAGATAGTTGCAAAAAAGCGCCCTCTGGGCTGGTGCAGCTCCTTGCTCAGTTGCAAGGATCTCAGGCCCAGTTGCTTCAGTGGCAAGGTGCCTTTTATAGTACACAACCTGCTCAACCATTCATGGTAGCCCTGCAGGAAGCCAGAGAAGCAGGTGCTTCCATAATAAGAGACTAAGCCAGCCATCCCAGCCTCTTCTCTCTCTAACTGTGGGCAAGGACAGGGAGGGAATGACCATGCCAAAGCCTTGGCTGGCAGTCCCCTCTGGGTTCTTTTGGATTTGTGCCCATCTGGGAGGGGTCTGAATCCTTGCAATGCCCCATGGTAGTGGGTAGAAAGGCCCCATGCCAGGCGCCAGCTGCCCCCGTGGCCTGAGGGTACCCACTCAAACCATTCCAAGTAAACATTTGACCAGCCTGGCCCCCGCCCTCATCCCAAACCAACACTTGGCCCTTGTTCCTGGACAGGCCCTTCAGTATCCTGTCCTTTGTGGCTGACATTTCGGAGAGGCCCTGAAGGGGCTGCGGTGACCCGGTGCCCCATTCCCATTCTGCAGACAAGTCCCAGGGAGGTGGTCCCTGTGGCTGTGGGCTCTCAGTGGGGGGGACCCAGCAGACGGGCCGTCGCCAGGCTGGGCCAGTCACCACCACCCCCAACACCCCACGTGGGCCCTGAGGCTGCAGAGTGTAAGGTCGGAACTGTAGTGTAGAGCCACGGGGCTGCCAGCTGACTCGGCTGCTTTGTTCCAGGCCTGGAGTGGTCTGAGGGTGGTTGAGGACTGTGTCTCCTTCTTTGCTGAGAAGCCACAGATAACGCTGGCGACAGGGCCTGATAAAGCGTCTGTTGGAGGCTCCCTCCCAGACAAGCCCACTGTTCTCACCAGCCCCAAGGGCCCCGGCAGCCCAAGCCTGTCTCCAGAGGTCAGCTCCTCCCTGGGATCTCAGCCCTCCTCTTCCAGCTGCCTAGGAATGGGCTGGCAGACCCCTCTCAAAATTTCCCCAGGCCTCTGGGCCCAAGACAAAAACAAGCTAATTTCTGATTTCCAGAAAGAGAATGTCCAGGAATGGGCCTCTCTCAGTGGAATTCCAGACTGGATCCTGGGGAGTCCGGGGTGGTAGTGGCTAGAATCTTTTCCCAGAGCCCCTCAAATGACATCCTGAGTCACCTCTTTCATGTCACAAGAGTGAACTCTATGCCAGGCTTTAGGGTGGGCACAGGGCATACAGGAATAAGATATAGTCTATGACCATACAAGCTTCCAGGAAGAGGGTGGTAAAGAACGACTTGCCCTGACCTAAGCCAGGCTTCCACCCCATGTCTAGATATGGATAGTGTGGCCAGGGGTAGGAGGTGTAGAGGGGAGTCCCTAGCCATCCACGGGGGGCTGTGGGTACAACTCAGTGCCAGAGGATGCAGAGCTGAGACCAGAGGTGCCCACGAGCAGAGAATCTCCAGTCTAGTATTATGCTTAGTGAAATAAGCCAGTCAGTGAAGGACAAATATCATATGATCTCACCCATTACAGGACAATAATGAGCAAAACTAACAACAAGCAAAACAGAACCAAGTATATGAATACAAGGAATAGGCCTGCAGTGGTCAGGGGGAAAGGGGTT
>PVIW01004808.1:0-98825 GCA_004026585.1 Noctilio leporinus | reverse complement strand
CACCGCATCCTGAGCACGGTTCAAGTGAACAGGGCTCTGGGCTGAGGACACTGCCAAGAGAAGCAGTCCCACTCTCTGAGACTGCATGGGGGCACTGGGCTCCCAGTTAAACCACTGAGAATGTGGGATCCAGGGTTGGTGCTGCCTTCCCTGTGCAGACAAACCTGCTACTTACACATGGTAGGCTTGGGAGGCAGGACAAGGGGCAGGGGTGGTGCTGGAGGCCCATGGTCTGGAGTGAGTCCCAGCCTAGGGTGCATTCCAGCTCTGCTTCACCTTGCTGTGTGACCCAGGGCAGGCCTCCTGCCCTCTCTGAAGCCTGGGCTAGAACCTCTCTAGGACCTCTTAGAGACAGACGCCTAGAAGCTGCAGGGAAAGCCTATAGCCAGTGGGCCTGAAGGGAGAAGCCTGGCCTTCTTCCTTCTCTAAGAGGAGGGATATCTCTCCTGGCTCTGCTTGAAATGGTGTGAGGACCCAGGTTTTCTTCATCTGGGTCCTGGGTCCCTTTCACCAATGCAGGGATCATACACTTTTTCACAGGCAGGCCTCTAGCTCATAAAAGAAGAGCCTGAGTTTCCAGGTGTACAGGCTTCAAGAGTCCTCCTGTCTTCTACTGCCCATAGAGGGCACAGCCCAAGTGCCAAGCACTTATTCATCCATTCTTCTCTCAAAGATTTATTATTCTTTGCACCAGGTACCAGGACTGATGAATAAAACAGACACAACTCCTAGCCTCAAGAAGCTTATAGTCTTGTGGGGAAAGCAGACTAATAAACAAGTGAGTGATGTGGGTAGTGAAGAAACAACAGGCTATGGGAGAGGATCTGGGATGGGGTATATAAAATTAGCCAAGGGAGGTTACATCAAAATTGACACCTGAAGGTAGATAAAAAGGAAGAGGTCAGTGTCTGAACTGGTCCTGGGCAGGGTCATACTCAGCTCCAGAATCTCCCTCAGGCCACTCCCACCTCACATCTAGCACAGGCCAGGCTGATTCAAACCAAGATCACACAGGTTGAAAGAAGAGACAGCCTGTGGTGTTTCTATGGGAAGCAACGGAAGGAGTGGCAAAAGGAGAGGTGGACCCTAGAGTGTGACCCTGAGACAGAAGGGATGGAGGTGACGGAGTTCACCCTGTACAGTATCTGGCAGAGAAGCCAACCCTCCATGCTCAGTTAATAATAAAAGTGCCCCCCACCCATTAATACTACAGATATCCTCCCTCTGCAGAGCAGGAGGGACACACAACCCAGTTTTTGCTCAGGAAGGGATCTTGCCCCCAATGGGTACGAGGGGGAAGCATGGCTGACAGGCCTGCAGCCTCTAACCTTATCCTCTGCCCATGGTCTGGCCTGGCTCTGTGGCAGACTTCCTGTGTGGCCTTTGGGAAGTCACTCCCTTCTCTAGGCTTGGGACAGTGATGTCGGGACAGGATGGAAAGCCAGGTGATCCTCGGAGCACTTCAGATGCTGGCTAATGGGAAGTGAAGAGGTGGGGCTCTGCTACTCCATTGCTGAGGGAATCTGGGGTCCTCAAGTCTCTCTCTGGGGAATCTTGCCCATCTGCCAGGAGAAGTGGCTACTGTCGATGCCATCTATTAGGGCCCAGGCTAGGAGAGCTGAGTGTTCCCCACTCCAGGGTCTTCATCACATGCCAGGCCTGGGATCTAAGCACCAGCAAGTTGCCACATTTAATGATAAAAACAAATAATTTTCTTATTACAAAACAAGGCAACAGAAAAATTAAGCCCAAAAACAAAAAGGAAAACAAAAAAGGACCCAGTCCCATTTCATTCTTCCATTCCAACAGCACAGCATTATCTGACCCTAGCTAATGCTCAGTCTATGGTGGTCCATGGAAGGGCAGGCTAGGGGCCTGGGTGCTGCAGGGCCCTCTTCGTCCCTTAAAGTGGCACTAAGGAAACAGAGAGTGTTGCCTACTCTGAGACAGACACAGCTACATTCTCAATTTCATTCACTCTTCACCAACTATGTAGGCAGTAAGTACACTTTTCCCCCTTTTTACCTTTTTATTGAAATATACATAGCACAAGACGCATGGCTCTCAAATTGTTCATGGAATTCAAGTTCAATTAACATTTACATTCATATAAACCTGTGCTATACTAACCAAATCATAATATAAAATGCTTCCAGCATGCCAGAAGCTTCCCTCAATCCCCTGCCAGTCAGCACCCCATAAGGTTACCACTCTCACCATAGATTACCTTTACCTGAACTGCCTGTCAATGGAATAACATATTTCATTTCTTGTATATGATATTGCTCTGTAATAGTCCACTACTTGCCAATACCAGACCTTATTTAGCCATTCTTCTGTTGATGGATGTCAGAGTTAATTCCCTTTTAGGGCCACTCTGACTAATCCCCAGGAATACCTGGTCTGTGCCTTTGGACATGTGCATTTGTTTCCCTTGGTTATGTACCTAGGAGTACACCCGCTGGGTCAGGGGGTGGGCATACACTCAGCTTTCAAAGCTATTTAGGCAGTAGGTATGTTTAGCCCTATTTTATATATATGGGTGTGGAAATTCAGAAAGTTTAAGTAGCCCCTCCAAACTAATGCAATTCCTAAGCAGTAGAGCCTGGCCTAAAATCCAGTGATTTATGATTCCAAATTCTTTTCAGGGGAGGCCAGCTTCCTTGCCAATCTTTCTAATCCTGCTTTTTAGAACAGGTGAAGAAGGGGTGTGAGGGTGGAGGGGCCAATAGGGGTGAGCCTGACAGCCTACTCTGAAAGCGCTTCCTCAGGATGTCCAGGCTCTCTCAGAAGGGCACAGCCCCACCCGAAGCAGACATAGAACAGGTGGAGCCACACAGAGCCATAGGGGCACTCGCAGCCCAGCCCCCCCATCCACAGTCTCCCATCCTTCCCCTCTCCCCACTCACTCCAGCCACATTGTTTTCCCTGCTATCCCCTGAAAATGCCGACCATGTTTTTGCCTCATGGCTCTTCTACCTTCAGCACCTTCCTTTAGAACTTCTGCCACAGGCATCCACATGGCACACCCTCCCCACCATGGTGGCCTCTGCTCAACGACCCAATCTGAAGGGTACCCTGTCACACACAGCCCCTTCACCTTTTCACCTCCATCTGACCTAATATTTTGTGTATATTTGATTATTGCCTATCCCCCACTCTTGAAGGGTCAGGCCTCATCTTGTCCTCTGCTCTACCTTCAATGTGTGGAGTAATGCCTGACAGGCTCTCCAGAAATATCTGTTGACTGAATAAATGAGTGAATGAAAAGCAATCCCTTGTTGCAAGTGGTGGCAAAAGCTGCAGGCCAGGTGGGGTTTTTGGTGTCAGATCTGGCTGCTATGTTAAATTTTGAGATAAAGCTTCTGCCAGGGCATCTAGAGACCTTGGGCGGGTGAGGTGGTGCCAAGCCTGACCATGGTGACCTCCAGGCCCTGCTGCAACTCAGCCATCACAGCTGGCTCTCAATGGAGCCACATGGACAAGAGCACTAATGTGTATCTGGGTATCTGCTGGGATGGTCCTTCAGGATGGGAGAAACTTAGGATTCCTGGGGTAAGCAGGGGCAGACAATGGCCACAGATCTCCCCAAATGGCTTTTCCCTTGAAGGGTTTCAGAGATCATCTTTAAAACAAGTGGGCCTGAGAATGATTTGAGGGGTCCATGAAGATTCCCAATTCATCTCCAACTCTGCATAGAATACATTCTTATTTCTCCCACTGTCTCACTTGCTGGTCTGGGAAGCCTTTGCTGATTCATATTACTCCTCTGTAAAATAGGTGGAACTTGGCTATGAATACACTGAATAAACAACCGTAGATCAAAGGTCTGCTGGCATGAGTTATCACACCCCAGGACTGCTGCGTGTTCTCTGGAAAACTACTGCCCTCTCTGGGCTTCAGATTCCCCATGTGTCAAATGAGGAGGTATGGCAGAACTATCTCAAAAAACTGAAATCCTCCCTTGGGTAGGACTAAAGTGACCTCCTATCCTTTCCCAAGGAAGGGCAAGTTTAGCCAAGGAGGCAGGGAAAGGAAGCCAAGGGATAGGAAGAGGGTGAGGACATGAAATATGAACTTAATCAATATCATAGCTTTCCCCTGACTTTAACTAGCTGGAGTTTTCCTCTCTGAACCCCACTGAATGCCTGGCTGAGACTTGGACAGTCCAGGTGGGTAGTGGGGGAGTAGGGAGAACAGGGCTCTGAGTCCCAGAGAGTGACCAACAGCAGACCACAATTTTGAACCTTCTCCCAGAGTCTACCCAAGCTGTTCAAAGTTCTGCTCACCACCACCAAAGATGGAGGAAGGGTAAGTCCACTTTTCACTCCAAGTCAGAGACAGACCCAATTTTCAGATGAAGAAAACCAATGTCTTAGAGATCCCACAGACCAGTTATTTGAGCACTTAAGTATATTCAAGTCTGGGCCTGTAACATGTCAGTGTTACCTCAGTGGAGCCTCACACAGACCTACAAGGAACATACCATTATTCTCCACATTTGACAGATGGAAGAACTACCACTCAGAGAGGTTAAGTGACTTGTGCGAGGTCACAGAGCTGCTAGTGAGTAGCAGGGACAGGATTGAAAACTGGGTCTGACTCCAGACCTACTCTTCATGCTTCCTTCCTATAGGTTGGTGAAGAAAGGGGAGTGATCATATACTTCAGGAGCCTAGGACCCTGAGAGATTAATTCTGCCAGCAATGGGTAAGGAAGGGGAACCAGGGCTTTACACCTGCCATCTGCTTTTTTCAAAAGGGCTTCCCCTAGATAATTGCCTTGCTCACTGCTACACTCCACTCAGGTCTCAGCACTTTTCCATGACGATGTTCCCGCCTGGCCCACTGAGTCTAAAATAGAACCCTTCCAATTCCCACCAGCCTTTCCCCTAACCCTTTATTTTTCTTCCTAATACCTATCACCATCTGAAGTAGTCATATATGATGTGTATTTATTTGTTTATTGTAGGTTTGCCCTGAGAATGTAAAGTTGTATCTGTCTTATTCATCACTATAACCCAAGTCCTCACACAGTGCCGCTCACATAGAAGGTATGCTACCAATATTTGTAGACAGAAAGCATGAATGACTGAGCACTTTTGTCCCTGGTAATTGAAAGAAAATGGAGTGCCTATTATATGCTAGACATGAAGGAGAGGGCTTGACCTAGACACATGTCATTTCATCCCTAGCTGCTTTAATCCATTTCACCCATGGAGGAACTGAGGCTCCCTCCAGCATCAAGGGCACATGGATTGTACATGACATATCCCTCTATCACAGCTGGGACAACTCAACCCCATGGTTTTCTGGCTCCAGACTCAGTGCCCCTTCTAACAGTGGGGCAGGGCCCAGAAGGGGAAAGGGGTGCCAAAGGCCTCCGGAGTCCTCACAGCCTGCACTCTGTGTTGAGGCCACACCCTGGGCCGCGGCGGCTCCAAACGCCTCCCGCCCCACCCTGCGCCCGGCGTTGCCCCGCCCTGCTCTCCCACCCACCCCCCCTCACCTACCCCATGAATGCAGCCTCCACCACCCAGGCTTGGTCCCCGAAGGGCCGACCTATGATAATGACCACCGAACCAGCCACGGGCCGCTCCTGACCCCCAGACTCAGGGCGCCCGCAGGCCCCGCGGGTCAGCGGGAACCGGCAATTTCCCGGCCGCCCGGCCAGCGCCCGCTCTGTACTTAGCCTGATGACGGGTTCGCGCGGCCCTAATGGCGGGGCGGGCGGCGGGTGAAGCCGGCCCAGCCGGTCCCGTGCTTGGCTCTCAGGCGGCCGCCGGGCCTGTGTCATCCACCAGGAATTTCTGTTTTCCCCTCCGCGGGGCTGGAAGAAAAAACAATAATTAGGTCACTGGGCAGGCGGCAGAGAGGGTGTGGGACAGCCCAGTGGCGCCCTGTTGGGCAGGGAAGGGGTCTGGGAGGATGATGGGGAAGGAGAGGCCCTGTCCCCTTCCTGCCCTCCACACGATGCCAGCTGATGGAAACAAAGGCACCCCTGACAGTCCACCGTTCATTCGTGGGTCCATTCATTCCAAGCACTGACTGGGGAAAATTCCGTGCTAAGCACTTGGGACTGAGCATTGAACAAAAGAGAAGGAAGGACTTGGTAGAAAAGACCAACAGGCAGCCATGCAATGACTTACAGTGGGAAAACCACTGAGTCGGGTAGAAGAGTTTGAGGGAAGGCTTTCTCAAGGAAGTGGCACCTGCGCAGAGGCCCAAAAAACGAACGGGGATCAGCCAAGGCCAAGTGAAGCACAAGGAGGGGAGTGTATGGGCTATGGAAAGAGTAGCCTGTGCAAAGACTTAACAGGTAAGAGAACAGCGCATATTACAAGAACTCAAAGTATGGTAGAGAAGCAGCACATGAACTTTTTATTCTGAATATGACTTCATTGATTAAAGATATATTTTTGATCCCATGAGGTCCCTAAACACAAGCCAGCCACTTTATCTGATGCTCAACTGAAGATACAGCCACCTGTTTCTACACTGGAGGAAAGCTGTGCTGGACTTACTTAGAGGTTCTAGGTCTGGATACTGTGCCTCTGGGCACATTTCTCACTTTTCACTCTGACCTTAAGACAACTTCCTGGGAAAGATAGGAAACTGGAGCAACTCAATCGGGCTTATTGCTCAAAGTATGAGCTATAAGGCTAGAGATGTGGGCAGGATTGGAACACAAAGGATTGTAGGGATCCTGGTAGGGAGTTTACCTTAAGGGAAACAGGGAGCAGTGGTTTAAAGATCCTATTATGTTCTAGCATAGGGCTAAGTGTTTTATATACAACATTTCACTAAGCTTGATGACAATGCTTCTTAGTCCCATTTTATAGAAGAGGGGCCAGGGAGGTCATTTGCCCCAAGTCACCTGCTAATAAGCAGCAGAACCAGAATATGGTAGTCCCTGTTTTAGGAAGAAGCTGCAGTGAGAAAGAGGGAGGCTCTGTCACTATCCTCAAGGAGCTTGTTGTCTATGGGGACATGTGCGAGTGACATATTGGTCAGAGTTGAATCCATGAGGTTGTCCAGGCACCCAGGCCCCTTTCAGCTTGTTGCTCTGTTATCTTGATAGGTCCAAGTTGGCTCCCTCCCACATCCACATTGTGGGCAGAAGAAAGGGGAGGCAGGAAGCATGTTCATTCTCCCTAGAAAATATCACTTCTATATCTTTGTTGAGATCTACATCTGCAGCTGTACCTGTATCTGAATCCACATCCACATGTGAATCTATACCTATCTCGACAGATTCTCCAATCACCCATTAGTTAAAGCATCAGCTTTAAAGATACAAGCTCTAGTGCCTACAAAGGTAAAATGTAATGATTAATGAAACCATACCATAATGGTAAAGCCTTTAGAAACAGAAAACATTACAGCAGAGATAATTTCACTTCCTATTAACACCCTATTGATAGTCTTAACAAAAATATTCCTGCATAGAATACTCAATCTATCTGAACAAAATAAAATACTTTCAGAATGGTTATATTAAAAAAGAAACTACTCCCTGGCTGGTAGCACAGTGGTTAAGGCGCCGGCCTGCAAACCCAAGGGTTGCAGATTTGATTCCCCAGCCAGGGCACATAACCAGGTTGCAAACCAGGTCTCCAGTCAAGTCTGTGGCTGGAGGCAGGTGAACCGCAACCATACATTAATGTCTCTCTCCCTCTCTGCCTCTCTCCCCTCCCCTCTTTCTAAAAAATAATGAAATAAAATCTTAAAAAAAAAAAAAAAGAAAGAAAGAAACTAGGCCTGCCTGGTGGCACAGTGCATAAGGCACCGGCCTGCGAACCCAAGGTTGCTGGTTCGATTCCCAGCCAGGGCACATAACCAGGTTACAAGCCAGGTCTCCAGCCAGATCCGTAGCTGGAGGCAGGTGAAAAGCAACCATATATTGATGTCTCTCTCCCTCTCTCCCTTCCCCACTCTCTAAAAATAATGAATCTTAAAACAAAATAAAATTAAAAATTAAAAAGAAATTAAAATTTTAAAGTGTTTCCTAATAAAATGAGGTGTGTCACTTTTATTTGCGGGTTTTATGGGTCAGCAAATATGGGAGCTGCTGGGCAAATAGTTGCAAAGATGAACAAGACAGGGCACTGCCCTTTGTGGTTCTTTCAACCGCACCCTGCTCCCTCAAAGGAAACCATGCCTACACAGGCACTCAGGGACACTGTGAATTGCCCTTAGTCCATGGTTGTGGACCATTAGGAGAGCGATTTGGGAGACAGTCTAAAGCACTGATTGTCAAAGCGTGGTCCCCCCCAGCCTCATCAGCACTACCAGGAAATTATCACACGTGCAAATTCTCAGGCCCCACCCAAGCCTAGAGAATCAGAAACTACAAGGGTGGGGCTCCGCTACCTGTCTTCAAAGTCCTCCAGATGATTCCTGCAGTTTAAGAAGTACCAGCCTAGAGCAGGTACCCTGGGCTGTGATGGTCAGAAAGCCTTGGTTCTAATCCTGGACCTGGCATTCCCAGGCTTGTGACCTTGGGCAGGTCAGGCCCCCTCCCTGGGCCTCTGAATTTCTAGGTGTAAACTGGTGAGGCTGGCCCTGGGAGACCAAGGTAAGCCTCCCTACATCAGTCTGTGATCTGACCAGACAGCTAGGAGTGAGGCCTAGGCCTTGAAACAGGAAGTGGTGCCTTGTTTGGATGGAGATGCTCTCACTCTAAAGGATTCTGGGGACAGGAATGTGGAAAGTGGGATCACATCTGAGTCCCCTGAGTGTCCTGACCTGGGATGAGACCCCAGCAGTCCTGCTTGTACATGGTCTGTCTTATAGTCTGAGAAGGATGAGGTTTCTCAGTGCACATCTGGAGTAGCCACACATCAGAATCTGGACCTGGTAAGTGCTCTGTGAATTTATGTTACCCATCTTTATGCCTGGGCCCAAGTCCCAAAAATTATGTTAGTCCCAGTAATACAGAGATCTGATCAGATCACTGGGGAAGAATAAGAAGAGGCCTCATGAGGAGGTTGCCTGAGGCAATGGTGAAGATTCTAGGGTAGGATTGGCTGAGAAGCTGAATGCCTCCATGCATGGAATTATGGGCTAGAAATCTGAAATAAAAGAAGAGCTCTCTGGCTCGCTCTTCTTCTTTTCTCCTCTTTCTTTCTCTCCTTCTCAAGAATGCCTGGATGACTGTGCTGCAACTACCTGCATTTCCCAAAGGATAGCATTTTGGGTAGATTTTGGATGAGAGAATAAACTCCAGGCACAGCTTAGGGTCAGGGTGGCCTGGCAGAAGGTGGCAGGGTTATTCTTCTTTGGGTTTTCTAAAGGGAACAAGCTCTGAGGCAGAAGCTTGTGATTCTTCCAAAATTGTGCAGCTTTTGTATCTTATGTTGTTTTAGTTGGTAAACTAACCCCATAGAAATAAGATAGTTAAAGACTAACATGGGGAGCCCAGGCTGGTGGCTCAGTGGATAGGCGTCGGCCTGTGAACCTAAACGTCACTGGTTCGATTCCCCAGTCAGGGCACATAACCAGATTTCAAGCCAGGTTTCCAGCCAGATCCTTAGTTGGAGGCAGGTGAAAGGCAACCATACATTGATGTTTCTCTCCCTTTCTTCCTCCATCCCTGCCCTTCTCTAAAAAATAGGGAATTAAAAAACAAAACAAAACAAAACAAAACAGTGGGGGTGGGGGGTTCTAGGATAACTCAGGTGTTTAAAAGAGTTTAGCCTTAATTAATAGACTTAAGTGATTAGAGCTATGACTAATGTATGTGGAAAGCTGTTATTCCAAAATTGTGTAACTTTTGGATAAAAATTCCTCTCCTTTATCACCAAACCTTTGCCTCTGGAATTTTGCCTAGAGGGTGGAGGTGGACAACAGGACCCTCTTGCTGTAACGCCAGGTCCCAGCTAGAGGTGGAGACTGCTTGACCTCTCAACCCAACAAGGGATGAACCTGTATCTAAACTCATTCGCATGCTTGTTGGCAGGATTCAGTGCCTTGTGCACTGGGCTGCAGACCTCAGTACCTTACCAGCTTTGCTGGCCTCGCTGGCAGTAGGCCAGAGACCTCCCTCAGCTCCTTGCCACATGGGCCTCTCTACTGGATGGCTCACAACATGGCAGCTTGGTTTCACTAAGAAAGATTAGTAAAAGGGTACCCAAGATGAAATCCATGGTCTTTTGGTAACCTAGTTTCAGAAGTGACATTCCATCATTTTTGCTGTATTCTATTTGTTAGAAGTGGTCGATAGGTCTAGCCCATATGGAAGGAGAGGGGATTAAATTAGGGCATTATAACCAGGAGGCAGGGATAACGGTAGAAATCTCCCTACCACACCAGCAAAGCCTAGTTCCAAGCAAAGTCCTAAGGTGGAAGGAGTTCTAAATGGAGGGAGAGCCTGAGAAGAGTCCAGAAAAATGTGTTGCCTTATGGGGGAGCTCTTCAGTTAGGGTCCTCAGTGCCTGCCCACCCCGATTTCTATCTTTACTAAAGGGCCTGTCTGATAATGGGGCTTATTTGCAGCCAGCAGGAACTGCATTCCAGGCCTGGGTACTTAACATTCCAGAGGAGCTCTCAACTAATTATTGCCTTGCCCAGCCCAAGCCTGGACCACCCAGCTCCCCTTGAGCTCCACGGTATGGCCAGAGGATTCTCACGGCTTTGTTCCTGGGTCATGTTGAAAGTCCCAGGTCACACAACAAGGAGTCAGTGGCAACATAGGGGCTGGAGCCCAGGTCCTTTTACCCTCAGCTGTGGGCAAGGAGCAATGTAGCAGGAACCTTGGGGCTGAGCCTCCTGGGGACCAGGTGGACCAAAACAAACCCTAAGGCAACCTTTGCTAGAACAAGTATACAAGATTTTTCTTCTTACACAAATAGTAGCTTACTGCATTCACAATAGGGCAACTTGCTTCTGTCACTTATTGTTACATCTTGAATTATCTCATACCAACTCATGTCATTCTTTTGGTATCTGCATAGTATTCTACTATAATATATTAATGTACCAACATGTATTTAACTGGTCTCCAAAATGGCAGCAGAACTGTACTGGCTCCTAAGCTTTTGTTAATAAACATGTGTAGAGTGTCTACTATAGCTCAGGTACTCAGTACATCTTAGAGGTACAGAGGTGGTTGTGACCTGGTCTGTGTGAATTGGAGCTGCCCGGCTCATGCAAGTGGCAGAATGACTAGTGCATTGCAGGGTGGACAAAAGAGCACAAAATCATTCCAGGAAAGGATGCTTCTTCCATGGGTTAGGAGAAAGGTACATTCTTGAGCGATAATGTGGGCTTTTGTTGAAGGGGAGGAATTGCATTTCAGGGCAATGGTTGTGGCTGATTCTTGCTGTTGTCCCAGAGCCTTCCCTGTGACCACCTCCTCTGGGAAAGGGAGCTCAGGGAGGGGTTAAAAGGAAAAGGAATCCTCTAGGGAGAAGGCAGGGCAGAGGCAGCTCTAGGCCAGATGGAGGAGTGACTGGCGATTATTAAAGTCTGCCCTGTACTAGGCATTTAATTTTTGTTACACTTACTTCATCTCTGAACCATTGGAGAATTAGTTGCAGACATCACGGTATTTTCCCCTAAATATTTCAGCAAGTTTCTCGTAAGAATGAGGACTGCCCTGACCCTCATTCTTAACAGTGTGACTCAGTTGGTTGGAGAATTGTCCCATAATCAAAAGGTTGTGGGTTCAATTCACAGTCAGGGCACATGTGTGGGTTGAAGGTTCAATCCCTGGTCCAGGTACAGAAAGCAACAGATAAATGTCTCTCCCTCACATCGGTGTTTTTCTCTCTCTCCTTTCTCTCTAAAAGCAATTTAAAAGTGTCCTTGGGGCCCCCGGCTGGTGGCTCAATGGATAAGGCACTGGCCTGCGAACCCATTCCCAGCCAGGACACATAACCAGGTTGCAAGCCAGGTCTGTAGCTCGAGGCAGGTGAAAGGCAACCATACACTGATGTCTCTCTCCCTCTCTGCCTCTCTCCCTTCCTCTCTTTCTGGAAATAATAAAATCTTTTAAAATAAATAAATAAATAAAAATGCCCTTTGGTAGAGATAAAAATTGAATTTATTTCTCTTTTTAAAATATTTTATTTACTTTTAGAGAAAGAGAAAGGCAAGGAGAGAGGGAGAGAACATCAATCTGCGAAAGATACATCAATCATTTGCTTTTTGCATGCCCTTAACTGGGGACATGACTGTGCCCAGACAGGTAATTGAACCGGAAACCATTTTTAGTTTGCAGGTCAGTGCTCAATCTACTGAGCCATATCAACCAGGGTGGGATAACAATTTTAAATAAAATAAAATAAAGAATGAGGACATATTCCTACACAATCCCTATACAGTGGTGACACTCGGCAAATTTAAGACGACCATACTATTATGTACTGACCACACGCAAATTTGCCAGGTTGTCTCAATAATGTCCTTTACAGCTTCCGAATCCTGCCCAGAGTCCAGTCAAGGATCACCCTTTGCATCTCCTTGAATCTAGAATTATTCTCCAAACTTGTTCTTTCTCTATTGCTTTAATGTTATTGGCATTTTAAAAAAGCTCAGGGCAGATTCTTGGCACAGTGTCACTGTTTGATTTGTTCCCTCATGACTAGATTCAGGTTCAATGTTTTCAACGGGACCCTTGATGCTGTGTGCTTCTCAGGTGGGTTTTCCCCACCACTAGTGACAATGAAATTGGGAGTGGGGTGGCCACCATGTTTTTCCATTGTAATGCATTAGGCTTTTAATGTTCACCTCCACTTCATTTTGAAGATGAATAGCCAAGTCCCCTGCTATTTTCCCTGGGACCTCATGGGCGTCCCATAGCTCCGCCAATTGCAGGGTCTTCTCTCTCCATCTGACTCTCCAAGGAAAATCACCCACCCCCAGGGCGGGGTGGGGACCAAGCCTATCCTAGGTCTCTGTTTTGTCCTTCATGGTTATTCAGCAGCAGAATCCAGCCAAGGGCTCCAAAATGAGTGTTAGGGAGAAGACAAGAAGGAAGGTCACAACCACCCGGGCTCTAAAAGTCTTCCGGAAAGGGTGGCTTAGGTTTAGAGACTGGCGGAGAACTGTTTCTGCCCTGGGCTATCGGACCCATGACTCACAGATAGGCCTCAAAGCTGTGGCAGGATGTGACGTAGGACTCCTCAGCAGATAAGCCTGGTCTGGGGGCTTGGCCAGGCTCCCCAAGGAGGCCACCTCCAGCCCAGTGCTAAAAACATAAAGCCCAACCAGTTAGGTTCTTTCTCAAGATATATAAACCTACTCATTAGAACTGAGTCAAATAAGCCCAGGGACTCATGGGTTCAGCCCAAGGCCCAAAAGAACCCCCAGGCCAGTGATTTCCAATACAACCCCGACTACAAAATGGGTAAGTGCACAGAATACTGCTACTTGGTCTCCAGAATCAACCAGCTCAGGATCAATTTCCAGTCAGCTGTGTGACTCTAGGCAAGTTGTTTTTCCTCTCTGGGACTCAGTTTTCTCATCTGTCAAGTGGAAATAACAATAATACATACCTTGCAGAGTCATCATAAGGATTTAACAAAATAATGCAAATGAAGCTGCATAGCAGTCACATAAAACTAGATCTCACTGGGCTTTGCTTTATATCAAGTGTGACTATTTTAGTTACAACAGAAATTCACCTAAATAGCTATAGCAAGTAAAAGAAAATGTTGGGGGGGGGGGGCTTGGAAGTTATTGAAAGGAGCCTGGGGTACCTCCTGGAATCCCAGACCAGAACCCAGTCAGCCTCAGGAAAAGATGCACTCTGGGCTGGCAGCCCTGTGGGTGCCCAGCAGGGCTGCCCTTTATCTCTCACCTTGCTGCTCTCTGTTGTCCCTCCTCCTCTCACAGCCCCAGCTTTGTCCACTCCTCCCATCAGTGATGGAAAGCATGGCTGTCATCAGCTCCTGGGTTCATGGCTTTTAGAGAGGAAGACAGCCAGCCTCAGCTAGTCTTTTGGTCCCAAGTTCAAATTCTCTGCAGAAGACACAGCCTGGGTCAGGTCCTCACCACCTGGGGAGAATAAATGTGGCAGATCTTACTGGAAGCCGGTGGCTGGTGATGGTGAGGAGCAGTTCCCACAAAGAGGGTGATGCTAAACAAAGAAAACAACACGCATCTCTGGCATACTTTGGGTTCTCCTCATCCAATTGCACCTTGGACCCCCACCCCACCTTCCAGTGCAGGAGCAAAGCAGATGGGCACTTCTCGCTTCGAGGCTGGTTGATTTGCTGGTTTGTACAAAAGCATGTTCTCCCTCCCTCTAAGCACATCCAAAGTAGACATTTGTGGTTGGGAAACCAAATCACAAAGCCTGCAACTTGCAGTAGGTGCTCTGAGTACGACATGTAAACACTTCATTTGAATTGCTCAGGCACTCACCCAGAGGCTGCCACCCCCTTAGCCACTCTCCACATTGGCTGTCTGCGTGGTCCCTATGGGCCTGTGGCAGTGGGCTCTACCTGGATGAGTATTCCCTCTGGCACCTAGACTTTCTAGCCATCCCAGCCACCTCGGCCTAAGTGTCCAGGCTGATGGACTAGTGACCCGGTCATAGGATTCAGCCTGCTAGCTAGAATCTGCATTCAGAGCTCTAATCCAAGGGCTGGGCCTACTGGAGCCAGAGGATATGAAAGGCTGAGAGGTGAGGGAAGGGATTCACAAGAGGTCAAGGGCAGCTCCCTGAGAAGCCAGGGCCCCAGCCAGGCATTCTAGGCCAGGCAATACTGCCTTGTCGAAAGGCCAGACCTATGAGGATT
Organism: Noctilio leporinus; assembly: GCA_004026585.1. Classification (NCBI taxonomy): domain Eukaryota; kingdom Metazoa; phylum Chordata; class Mammalia; order Chiroptera; family Noctilionidae; genus Noctilio; species Noctilio leporinus. Next base: position 84,079 of record PVIW01004808.1, on the reverse strand, counting down.
CTGAGAAGATGTCACCTATGGGAGGCCTTTCTTTCAGAGGTCTCCACAATAAAATGCATGTGTGCTTAGCACTTACTAAGATTTTATTTATTTTGGAGAGAATGGAGGAGAAAGAGAAACAACAGTGTGTGGCTGCCTCTCATATGACCCCCAACTGGGGACCTGGCCCGAAAACCAGGCATGTGTCCTGACTAGGAACTGAACCAGTGACCCTTTGGTTCACAGGCTGGAACTCAATCCACTCAATCCACTGAGCCCTACCAGCCAGGGCAACACCTGAACTCTTACAAAGGCCTTTCCCATCTATCATCTGGAACCCTCATTATGCTCTTTGAGAAGCAGACTGCCACTTTACAGATGAGAAAACAGAAACTTCTAGTTGCCCATCATATCCAACGCAGAACTGGAGTGGCCAATCTCCTGCTCTTCTGCCTCCAAACCCAGAGTCAGAGCTCAGAGTGGGGCCAGTGCTTCCCACTGCCCGCTCCAAGATCCCCTTGTCTATCCCCTTCCTCCCCACCAACATTGACTGCATCATCCCAGCCTGCCATAAGCAGCTTCTCTGCACCTGTCATCTGTAGGCATGCAGGGGTCCTCACCCCTTAAGCATCTGGCCCTGTCAGGCCTGAGAACTTACAGAAAAGTTCTCCTAGAAAGCCCCCTAAGACCTTCATCTCCTGACCTTTGTTTATAGCATTCCCCTGACCTGGGGAACCCTTTCAAACCCCTGATCCAACCTGTCCAGACCTAGGTCAGAAGCTGGTGAGGACTCTGGCCCTTTCTCTGGCCCCTCCACTCAGCAGCCCATCTCCTCAGTGACCACCGGCTCCTCAAGGATTCATCCCACTGTGAGCACAGGGAGCCACCCCAGCATCTCAACTCCTCCTATGAGTGCTCAGGGTCGGAGGAAGCCTTTGGACCAGTAAGAGAGCTGGAAATGGAGCATGTCCACCCAACAAAAGGCTAGTCTAAAAGCAAGTCCACAGAAGTAGCCATGTCGAACCTCAGGAGAGAAGAGTGAAGATCCTTGAAGGCCATTCCAGATGCCTCAAGTACCTTTCCTATCACCTGTCCTTAGTGTTCGAACTTGGCCAGTTATGACCTCCAGTGTCTGTTTCCCAAGTCCTCCTTGGCAAAAGAAGCCCCAATTCACATAGCCACTCAAAATAAAATATATATTTCTCAGCCTCCTTTGCAGTTAGATTAACCATAAATGAAGCCCTGACAACAGCTCATAAGTACTGTGTACAACTTTCAGGAGTGTCCTTAAAAGGACAGAGTTGCTGGAACTCTGGCAGCTACTTTGCACCAGGGGGAAGCATATGATGGAGGCTGTGCATCAAGATAAGGCCGCCTCCTACGTTGGAGCAACAAGATAGAAGGAGCCTGGGTGCCTGTCTCTGTGGAGCATCCTATGAGCCCTGGGCCTCCCACCATCAGATTTCTGCTTGAGTCAGAAATAAGCCTCTATCTTCCTTAGGTTACTATTATTTTTGTGTTTATGTTTTATGAGGGTGGTGGTTGTTGCTTTTATTCAGAGTCAAAGTAAACCTAACTAAAAGAGCCAGCAAACTCCTTATCAGCCTTGAAAATCCAATTCAATGGCCACTTCTCTCAGGAAACCTTCCTAATTCCAAGGTACTATAAATCCTGCTCCCAGACTTGACCATTCTTATTTTATTTTATTTTTTTTAATTTTATTGTTGTTGTATTACATCCATCCCCTTTTTGCTCCCCTCTGTCCCCCTCCCCACCCAACCATTCCCCCCAAAGTCAATCCCACCTGTTGTCCATGTCCATGGTTCCTTTATACTAGGTTCTTGTCTAAGATGCTCCCCTTCTTTGCCTCTACCTCCCCCCTCCCTTGTTTTATTTATGATCATACTTATTCTTGTTTTTATTCTTCTGTTTTATACCTTACCTACTTAGGTGTTAGCTATACTCTTAGTTTGTGAGACTATAAGCTCCTTCAGGTTAAGAAGACTAAAATATACAGCTTGAAACCCCTAAGGCATAGTAGTGGTAGAGAAAGAGGAAGAGGAGGAGAACAGTAGATATTTATTGAGAGCCTATAATGAGCCAAGCACTATTTTAAGAGTTTGTATATCTTACTTCATTTATCCTCATAGGCACTCCATTATGAGATAGCTGCAAGCATTAACTTCATTTTGCAGATGAAAAAACTGAGGCACAGAGAGGTTAAGTAAGTTGCCCAAGGTCATACAGCTAAAAATTACAGAGCTGGAACTTAAATTCCAGGAGTCTGGCCCCACAATCTAAGCTCTTAGCTAGTCATTCTTTTCATAGGAACTGCACTAGCTTGTCTTAGCTCCATTAGGTTTCAAAATGAAAAGTGGGGGAATCACACAACTCCCCTTTCCTTCTGCAGCAGGAATAAAATAGGGGAAAAGCCTTTGCCAACTATCTGGCAACCATGGGAACCAGGGCTCAGAGCCCTGGAACTGTGAACCTAGACAGCTATCAGGCCACCTGCTTCAGTTATCCATGCTGTGTAACAAACCAACTCACAACTTAGTGCCTTGAAATTAACAGTGATTTACTATTTCTCACAGTTTTGTGGGATGTTGAAGAGGATGTGAAGCAAAGGGAAACTTTGTTCCCAGTTGCTTAGAATGTAAACTGGTCATTATGGAAATTAGCATGGAGATTCCTCAAAAAATTAATAACTTAACTATCATAAAATCCAGTAATTCCAGTTTTGAGTCTTTATTTAAGAAAATAAAAACACTTGAAAAAATATATGCACTTTATGTTCACTATAGCACTATTTACAATAGGCAAGATACGGAAACAACCTAGATATTCACTGACTGATGAAAGGACAAAGATGTGGTATATATACACAATGGAATACTATTCAGACATAAAAATAAGATAAAATCTTGCCATTTGGGATATTATGGATGGAACATGAGGGTATTGTGCTAAGTGAAACAAGTCAGATGGAGAAAGACAAATACCGTATGATCTTATTCATGTATGAAATCTAAAAACCAAACAAAACAAAAACAATTCCATAAATGTAGATGACCAATCAGTGGTTACCAGAAGGGGAGGGGGATGAAGAGAAGGCTAAATGGGTAAAAAGGGTCAATTCTATGGCGGCAAATAGAAACTAGACTTTTGTTGGTAAGCACAATGTAGTATACATAGATGTAAATTATAATGTTGTTCACCTGAAACTTTTTATGTGATAAACCAATATTACCACAATTGAAAAAATAAAGTCAATCAGCAGCAAAGTGCCCACTCTAGACATCACTCAAGCCTAAAGGTGCTATACTCATGAAGCTGGCTGACTAGCCATCCACAGGGGATATCTTCTTGGTTATTTTTTCCAACCACAGTGGTGATGGGTAGTTATTATTTAGGTCTTGGATTATTTAGAAATGGGAACTAAAGATTTAATCAATGACATTTGGGAGTAACAGTGACTTGCCTCTGAGTCTTGCCCTGGCCCTTTCTTTTATGCACCCTCACCAACCCACCTTCCAGGTGAGGTTCATTAATTTCATTAGGCAAATGGAAATCTGAGGATGGAGATATAAAATTATTTACCCAAAGTTACCCAACTAGGCAGTGATAGAAGCTGGAATATCTTAATTGGCAGTGGCTTTGGGATCATTTCTCACTCCTTTGTGCAAACAGGAGGTTGTTCCCATTGAATGGAATTATTCTTCTTCAAGGACTTGTCTGGAAGACATAAAGCTTCCAAAATACGAGATCTGTCTGGAAAAAATCCAGTCATTGTTAACATAATGAGAAAAGTTTTCATGATATCGATAAAACCTGGCAGCCAAGGACAGTGGACTAGAATGTGCATGCACAAACAATGACAACTTCACTGTATTAGTCAATGGGGGCTGTAGACACTATTGAGTGACCATGTGTACTTTGTGGCCATCGAATTCCAAATGACTGAGAGAACAGAGCAATGAATCTGCATCAAGTTTTGCATGAAGCTTGAACATTCCTCCACGGAAACTATTCAGGCGAGTCAGAAGGCTGCAGCTATAGACAAGTGGTGATTGGCAGCTTCATCACAAAAGTGGACCTGCTCAGGCATCACCTCTTGTGCAGAGTTTTTTTGCAAAACATCAAATCACGCAGATGACTCAGCACCTCCAGAGCCCAGATTTGGTGCCCTGCAACTTCTGGCTTTTCCCAAAACTAAAATCACCTTTGAAAGGAAAGAGAGTTCAGACCATCAGTGAGTTTCAGAAAAATAGAACTGGGCAGCTGATAGCAAATGGGAGAACTGTGTGAGGTCCCAAGGTGCCTACTTTGAAAGGGACTGAAATGTCATTTTCCCATGTACAATGTTTCTTGTATGTTGTATCTTCTTCGGTAAGTCTGTTTTTCACAATACATGGCTGGATACCTTCTGGGGAGACCTCATGTGTAATCACATTAAGAGAAAGGTAGAATGGCTCCTTAGTGGAAGCCCAGCTTGCAGAGGGGGTTCAAGTCTCCACTCTGAAGGCCTCTGGCCCTTCTTCCCATCCTCTGATAATAGGGAGCACATCCCCTCTGAGGTCACTCCTCCATTCAGGCAGAGCACACTGCACTTGCCCTACCTGGGACTCCCAGGCACTATCCTAAGCGGGGAAGCAAAAGTATTCTCCACAGAGCAGTGGCCTTCAACTTGCCTCTCATTTTCTAAGGCCAGTTGCCTCTCTCCTCCCAGGGAGATCATATGTGCTCATGTAATGGAGTTGTGGTTTCCACTCAGCCTCTGAAGCCAAACTCCATGGAGTTTCAAATATCTCAAGGCCTCCTGAGGAGGAAGGACACTGAGCATGTCTGACAAAAGGGCTGCATCTGGTCTGCGTTAACCAGTAGCTATCACTGCCTTGAACCATGCTGGGGAGCAGGGTTGGATTAGGCAGCCTCAAGGACCCTGTAGAAGAGGGCTCACCTTCCTGATAACCTTCCTGCACCAGTCCCAGCCCTTTCCATAGGACTACAAGGTTGAGAAGGCCCTTTGAGATATTCAGGCTAGATTTCTTAGGTGGAAGCTGAAGCAAAGTGGCACAAACAGTTCTGTGGCAGGACCATTGAGTCACTCAGGGCTTCTAATATCAATTGAGATCTTTCCACTGTCCCATGCCAGATGCTTAAAACCTGGCAAGTCCAGAGCAGGACCTTTCCCAAGGAGGGGGACATGGTGAACAGCCACCTTTGTCTGTTCCTCACACTGCCTCGAGATGGCACAGACAGGCGGTTGCTGGCGATCAGCCCAGGAGGAAGCAGAAACTGGCAGAGGGGCTCACATGACTTTGACATGAGGTGGGAAAAACAGCAACACTGCAAGAAGAAATGATTCACAGAAGACATGAATCCCCAAGTCAAGAACATAAAGAGAGTTTCTCAAAACACATGCTTTTTGACCTGTAAAAGCCTCTTCCTACCCCAGGCCTACCTTCCCACATCGGGTTCAGCTCACACTGAGTGAGATTCTGGCCCGAGCCTGGTCCTCCTCCCACCGGGCCTTTGTGTCATCCCGGTAGGCTCTCACAGCAATGCCATTTCATAGAGAAAGGCACTGGGCCTCCCCTCCCTCAGTGCAGACCCTATGCAGGGCTGGGGCAATCTGGCCACTTTTCTCCACTTCTGAGCCTGATCCAAGGCAAGTGGAGCAGCCTCTCGCAGGGTGTGCTGGCCCTGCTTCCTGATGCAACCCCCATACCTTTGTCCTGGGGTCCAGCTTGGCAAGGGGCAAATGGAAGAATGATTATAATATGATTTTGTTTCCGTGCTTGTTTTTGGCCTCCTGGAAGCAAACCTTCACGGCCAAATATTATATAAACAAAAAGAAGGGGCACGCATTTTAAAAACTGAGTCTCCTCTCACTTTCTTAAGCACATCTCCCCCACCCCCAAAGAAAGGAGAGGAAGAATGAGGAAGGAAGGAAGGAAAGAAGAAGGGAAGGAAGGAAAAATACAAATGAAAACTTCCCCAAATTCATGAAAGCGGAGAATATAGACCAAGGCAATCAGGAAATCTTGATGTTACAGTTTGCATACAGGGAGTACAGAATGATGTGAGCTCTCTGCTCCACAAGTTCTCAAGGCAGATGAGATGACCCAGTCAAAAAGTAATTCTCTCAACTTTTGGTTATATATGTATTTTACTTTCCCCATTATGCTTCTGAATGAAATTATAAACTTTTTAAAAATTAGGAAAGTAAATTGCCGAAACTCCCACCATCATATTGCAAACAAACATTGCACACACACACACACACACACACACACACACACACACATGCAAGCCCACACACAATACATACATAATTCGGTGCATTTCTTTTTCCACTTTGCAACAAACAGACCTGTTATCTTTCTGTTACTGATTTCGGTTTTCTTTCTTTGTGATCTGAGAGGACACTTTGACTCCTGTTCTTTCCAATTTGTTAGGGTGGTCTATATGGCCCCGTCTGCAGTCTACCTTGGTGAATGTTCCAGGTGAACGTGAAAAGAAATGTGCATTTTGCTATTGATGGATGATGTATTCTATCAATTAGATCCAGTTGATTGATGGTGCTGTTTAGGTCAACTATGTTCTTACTAATTTTCTGCCTGCTGGCTCTGCCAATTATTGGTAGAATGGTGCTGGAATCTCCAGATAGTGGTTTTGTCCATTTCTCTTTGCAGTTTTAGCCTCACATGCTTTGCTGCTCTCTTGTGAGGTGCACACATGTTAAGGATTGTTGTAACTTCTTGGAGACTTTATCCCTTTATCATTATGCAATAATCCACTTTATTGCTGATCATTTTCCTTATTTGGAAGTCTGCTTTTTTTTTTTTTAATTAGCATAGCTTCTGCAGCTTTTTGATTAGTGTTAGCATGGTTTATCTTTCTCCATCCCTTTAATCTATCTGTGTCTATTTTTAAAGTGGGTTTCTTATAGACAACAGGTAGTTAAGTCTTGTTTTCTTACCACTTTTAATAGTTTTTTAATTGGTGCATGCACACCATTCACATTTAAGGTGTTTGTAACTGTTGTTTAATTGTTTTTCAATTACAATTGTCCCATTTCTTCCCCCATTGCTCTCCCATGCCCTGCCCTCCCACCCCTACTCCCACAGTCAATCCTCAGTTTGTCGTCCATGCCCACACTTTATACTTGTTCCTTGATAAGACCCTTCCCCTTCTTTTTCTGTTATTCCTCTCCCTCTTCCCCTCAGGTCACTGTCAGTTTATTCCTTATTCCATGTTTCTGGTTCTGTTCTTATTTTTGTTTTGTTCATTAGTTTCCACTTAAAGGTGAGATCATATGGTATCTATCTTTCATCACCTGGCTTGTTTCACTTAGCATAATACTCTTCAGTTCCATCCATGCTGTCACAAAAGGCAGGAATTTCCTCTCTTTCTGCTGCATAGTATCCCATTGTGTAAATGTACCACAGTTTTTTGAGCCATTCATTTATTGATGGGCACTTAGGCTGTTTCCAGTACTTGGTTACTGTAAATACCTGTAGCTGTTTTTTATTTGTTTCACTTTTCCTAACTCACCTGGTTTTATATGATTCCATTTTCTCCTCTCTCTTAATGTATCCATTAAATTTCTTTTTAAAAAATTTCAGAGCAACCTCGACTTCTGGGGCAAGGGTTAGGGGTCAGGAATAAGGAAAAAAAAAAAAATCAGTGGTTGCCTTTACAACTAATCTAAGTCCACTTAAAATTTTTTTTTTTTTACTTATCGATTTTAGAGAGAGTGAAAAGAGAAAAAAGATTGACTGATTGATTGATTGATCTGTTGTTTCACTTATTTACGCATTCACTGGTTGATTCTTGTATGTGCCCTGACCAGGGATCAAACCCGCAACTTTAGTGTATCAGGACAACACTCTAACCAACTAAGCTACATAGTCAAGTTCTAAGTCTACTTTCAGTAATAGTATGTCATATTGTGGTACCTTATAGCAGAGTATTCCCAATTCCTCCTTCCCATCCCTTATAACATTGCTGGCATTCATTATCTACATGCTATAATAACCCAATACTTTTTTTGTTATATTTTTGCTATTATTATTTTGAATTAAGTTACCTACTAGATCAATTAAGAATAAGATAAATAAAGCCCTGGCTGGTAGCACAGTGGATAAGGCGCCAGCCTGTGAATCCAAAGGTCGCTGGTTCGATTCCCCAGCCAGGGCACATAACCAGGTTGCAAGCCAGGTCTCCAGCCAGGTCCCCAGCTGGAGGCAGGTGAAAGGCAACCATACATTGATGTTTCTCTCCCTTCCTCCCTCCCTTCCCCTCTCTCTAAAAATAATGAATAGAGTCTTTTTATTTATTTTTATTTTTATTTTTTAAGATTTTATTTATCTCCCTGGCTGGTAGCACAGTGGATAAGGTGCCGGCCTGCGAACCCAAAGGTCACTGGTTCGATTCCCCAGCCAGGGCACATAACCGGGTTGCAAGTCAGGTCTCCAGCCAGGTCTGTGGTTGGAGGCAGGTGAAAGGCAACCATACATTGGTGTTTCTCTGTTTCTCTCCCTCTCTGCCTCTCTCCCTTCCTCTCTTTCTGGAAATAATAAATAAAATCTTTAAAAAAAAGAAAAAAAGATTTTATTTATTATTTAGAACAATTAACTATTTACTATTTAGAAGAATTCTTACTGTGTTACAGTGTCAGGCACATTTCACTTCTCTTCACACCATTTTGTGTGTACCTGGGTTTCATCTTCTTTGGTAAAGTCAGTTTTTATGTTGAAGGTCTTGCAAATCTCTTCAGTTTTCTTCTTGATCACATTGGCAACAGTCTTGCATGTAACATCAAGCAAATCTTTGGTGTCTCTATAGTTTGCGGCCAGAATCAGTTCAAAAAGTGTTCTTTGGTCAACTTTTAGGAATTCTTGGTCCCATTCAGGAATATCATCTGTTCGTTTTTCTTTGTTCTCATCATCCTCAGGAGGAAGAGGGTCATCCTTGTGGTGGGTATACCACTGAATGACCTTTTTCAATATTGCTGCATTAACATCTGATAGAGGAACTGGGTCTCCATTGCCTTTATTATCCATTCCCAAATCTTCTAACATGATCTTGATAGTCACAGATTGTTTTGGCAATTTCAACATCAACTTCAAATAGCTCTCCATCAGAACTCTGCAACTTAATTAAAGGCATAGTATGGTGCTCAGTCTCAAGGAGACAGCAGGCCAGAGGCTGACAAGAGTAGGGCAGTGTCAGCAGACACAACAGGGAAAGGCAGAGAGCGAGGCCACTCACAGCTCCTCTGGCTTCATTCAGAATTTTCTGTCTGTGCTTTTCTGCAGTTTAAACATGATGTGCTTAGGTGTAGGTATTTTTGTATTTATCCTGCTTGGTATTCTATGAGCTTACTAGATCTATGGTTTGGTGCCTGTCATTGACTTGGGAAAATTCCCAGCCATTCTTTCTTCTGCTTCTTTCTTTTCCTCGGTAGTCCCATTACACATATGTTGAACTTTTTGTAATAGTCTCACACTTCTTGGTTATTTTTTTTTTTCATTCTATTTTTCTAGGCATTTCAGTTTGGGAACTTTCTAATGGTATATCTTTATGCTCACCAGTTCTTACTGATGAGCCCATCAAAAAAAAAACTGTATTTTTGTTACAGTGTTTTTGATTTCTCACATTTCCTTTTGATTTTTTTCTTAAGAGTTTCCATCTCTCTGCTTACATAATCCATCTGTTTTTGCATGTTACCTACTTTTTTCCATTGGAATATTAGTTGTAGTTATTTTTTAAGAAAAATTTTGTGGTTTTATTGCAGCATGAAGCATTGAAACATCTGACCAATATTTGGGTAGTGAAGCAGGTGCTTTATCCTTCACTTCTTTGGGTTACTAAAGCAGCTTGTCATAGGTTAAAAAACAAACAAACAAAAAAAACCTTTTGCATTATTTAAGTCTTACCAAGGCATGCTCTAGTGCAACACACACTTCTCCTGTCAGATGTAACTAGTCTAGTGTCCAAACATCATGCACACCCTCAGGTAGTAGCAGCGCACTGGGCCCACTCCCACTGCAGCCCTGCTCATTTGCGTATGATATTTGGAGCACCTGGAGGAGTGTGAATAGTATCAAGAAGGGGAAGGAGGAAAAGCACGAGTGCCTGGCTGGGAGGCGGTCAGTGGAAGTTATACAGGGCAAGCCTGAACATGTCACTGGTGCAAACCTAAGCATCGTCGATATTCTTTAATAGGAACACTTGGTGGGACCCCGTGATGGGGTCTTCGTTGGTCTTAAGCTGGCCCACAACCATGCTGATGATGCAGCTATCTGGTGTGGGCTGATGGTCCTGAGCTGTGATGCTGTGCTGGACTTTCCAGAAAGGAAGGCTAGATAACTTCTCCACAATGGCAACTTTCCCCCGGAATTACTGTCCTTCCCACATAAGGCATGATGCATCAATGTAAATTGTGCCTAGTTGGGTTCTGTCATTATCAAATAACTGATAGTGACGTTGAATGAAGCTGGGTCCATTCTGCTTCCAAATTGGCTTGTCTCCCACCCTGGGAACATCACCTCGCCTCATCGAGACCCCACGAGCTGGCATGATGGTGGCAGTGGCGGCAGCAGCAGCAGCAGCAGCAACCTAGCATAGTTTCTAATCATAGTTATTTTAAATTACTTGCTTAATTTCAAAACATCTTTGTGATATATGTCTGGTTTTAATGATTGCTTTCTCTCTTCAGACTGTTTTTTCTTGCCTTTTAGTTTTCTGTTGAAAGGCACACATGATATATTAGGTTATGGGAAGTGAGGTAACTAGGTGTTTAGTGTGATATTTTATATTAATTTGATTAGGAGCTGGGCTGTGTTTAAGGTTTGCTGTAACTGTAGGTGCCAGAGGCTTCAGTTTTCTAAAATTTCCCTGCTTGTTTTCCTTCCGTTATCTTTAGGTTTCCCTAAAAGCTCCTTAAAAAGTCTATGTCTTGTTCTTTTAGCTATAATCCACTGTTATTATACTGAAGACCTGCTATTGGTAGTAAGATGTTGGGGAGGGGGAGTGTTCTACGCTCACCAAACTCTATGCTCAGAGTTTCAGTTAGCCTGTGTACCTGGGCTTTGACCTTCAGAAGCATGTCTAAGTCCCCCTCCCCAACCCTTAAATGAAGCAGGAAAGCCAGAGGGGTTTGGAGTCGCCTAAATGTCCTTTCCCAAGTCAGACAAGGCTCTTGTAACAAAGGGTAAACCTTTATTAAGAGCAAACTCTGGGCATACTGCAAAATGTTTATTTTTTCTCTTCCTAACCAAAACAGAGGGGGTTTTTGCCTAATCTTTACCATGTGAACCTGGTGGAGTCCCTGGGGATAACACCCATGAAAGCATGGCAGGCTTGAGACTGGGCCCCCAAGAAGATTTTAATTTTCAAGTTAATCCACACTCAGCTTCCAGAAATTCCATATGTTTTTGGCATAGATTGTAATGATGGTTTCACAGGTATATACTTACATGTAGCCTCATCAAATTATAAACATTAAATATGTACAGCTTTTTGTATGTCAGCCATACCTCAATAACATAGTTTTAAAAATCACCATTTAAATATTCCCCCCAGTTACTGGTTCTGGTGGCTTCTGCAGCAGGTAAGCTGATCTTGGCTATAATTCTCTGCATTCACCTATTTCTCCAGATTCCAGAGTGGAACTTTGACCTATGACCTTAATTCTCTGATGGATGTTTTTTAAAAAAAAAGCTGACTTTCAGTTTGTTCAGTTTCTTTCTTGCTGTTAGTGTGGAGTGACAACTTCCAAAATCTTTATGCACCAGAGCTGAAAGCAGAGTCTAACCTTGCTGGGATGTTAACACATCTGACAAAGGCATGCCTCCCAGCCATGGGAACAGAGAGATGGGCAAACTTTGTTGGCAGAGCAAGGCCAGGAGTAGCCAAAACCACTACAGGTCCACTCAGCAGACCTGTCCTGCAACCTATGAGAAGGCAACATTACCCAAGGGAAACTGAGGACCTAGGGAAAAAGCCATGAACCATGTCTTTGGGAAGCTCCCCACTCTCCTGTCTTTCTGGCCTTCTAGGTCCCATTCTCTCCTTAGAAACAGGGTTGGGCTATATTGGAGGCAAAAGCATGGGGTCATGATGGGAAGTGGGTGTGGGACGGAGGTCAGGCTGGCCAGGCAGACCCACCAAACACGAGCTCTACCCTTCAATAATTGTGTTCTTGTGCTGGTCACTGTGCTTCTGGAAGCTCAATTCTCATCTGCAACCTCAGAACATAATTGTACTTTCCTGGTACAACTGGGGCAAGGAGGAAAATGCCTGGTACTGAGCCTAGTGTACCACAGGTATTATTTCTTCTTTCCCTCACAGAAGCCCCTGCCACCTTTGGAATCCAATTCATATCCTTGCCTTGGTGCTGACTCTTCACAGATCAAGGCTACCTTTTCTCTATCCTGCCCCAGCCCAACAGCTACCAAGAGGAGGGAAATAAGGAAGGCTGAAAGCAGGTAGCTAATGTTAATGGAGTTAAATGCTGAACAGTATTCTAAGCACTTGATGTGTACTCACTGACTTAATCAACCCCCAAATATATGATCTAGAAAATATGATTATCCTATTTTACAGAAAAGGAAAATCAAGGCACCAAGAAGTTTGTAAGAATCAATCAATAGCTCTGGCTGGTGTGGCTCAGTTAAGCAATGACCTGTGAACCAAAGGGTCACCGGTTCAATTCCCAATCAGGGAACAGGCCTGGATTTCAGGCCAGGTAAACCAGTTAGGGGAATATGAGAGGCAACCATACATTGATGTTTCTCTCTTTCTCCGTCCTTTCCCCTCTAAAAAAATAAAATCTTTTTAAAAAATAAATTAATGGCAGAGCCTGAGTATGAACCCAGAGCCCACATTCTAAGAAGAGGGTATAGGAAGTAAAGATCCTTGACCTTGGGGAGAGGGGAACTGGCAAAGGGAAAGTCCCTCCCACTACATTAGTTTGTGAGTTTTAAGGACTCCTCCAGTGCCCTTGGGCTCCAAGGTTTACTAAGGGGATGCTTGTGCTGACATGGGAGCCAGAGCCCAAAGGAAGCTGGTCTGAGGCTGGTGCAGATCCCAGATCCCATGACCCTTCCCTCTCTGATGCAAGAAGAGGCTCAGAGATGTATGTGCTTGTGTGCTCCACCCTGTGCTTCTCAAACTTGAAAGTGCACATGATCTTGTTAAAATGCAGATTCAAACTCAGTTGGCCAGGGTAGGGCCCAAGATCTTAAATTTCTAATAGGTTCCTAGGTAATGTGGATGCTGCTGGTCCAGGGACCATGTTTGGAGAAACAAGATTCTACAGGACCGTGTGGTGTTCAGGCCCAGCTTCTTTTGTTTTTTTTCTTTTTTCTCTAACTCCGCCTGCTTGCTGCCTCTATACTCCCTACTTCCAGAGTGAGTTTCCCCCACAGCCACCTCTCAGGAGACAGGGAAGCCTTTAAAGAGCACTTAAGCAACGCTACCCAGGGAAAGGCCACCTATAAAACCAGTTAACCTGCATGGATCAAATCTATGAGTTGGGCCCAGCACCCAGCATCTCCCATCACCCCCAAGGTCCCAGAATATTGGCTTATGATTAAAAGAAGAAGAAAACAAAAACAAAAACAGTACTATGTCACCTGTAAAATGCAGAAATGATCACAGACCCCGACCTCAGGGTGGACATGAGGATTAAATGGCTTAGCATGCATAAAGCAGCTAGCCCAGCCCCTAGCATACAGTAAGCACTACTTAAGCATTAACTCCTAATTTTTTGAATGAATAACCAGCAGATGTGAGTTTGAAGATGACTTACAGATTTTCAAAGTACAGTGGCCCTCCAACTTGAGTGTGCAACGAAGTGGCCTGGAGGGCTTGCTAAAACACAGATCTCTGGACTCTATCCCAAGAGTTTCTGATCTAGTAGGAATTGGGTTGGGGCCTGAGAATCTGTATTTCCAACCAGTTCCCAGCTGATGCTGATGCTGCTGGTCTAAGGACCAATTCTGAACACCTCTGACCTAAGGAACTCCAGCCCCTGTCCCATGAGGAGAAGCCTGGAGGCCAGGCCAGAGCTGGCAGTGCTAGGTCAGGTCACAGAGAGGTTGGAGCCTGGGCTGCTGGGGACATCAGAGAGGGGCCTGTCGGGCCAACACCCCTCTGCAGGCCTCTCCTCCAGGCTGGCTCCCTCCTGCCTGGCCCAGTGCCCCAGCCATCAGAAGGCCCCTCCACCCAGCTTTGTTTGCATTCCTGGAGCCTGCGTCAGCCTGGGCAGCAGGCATGTCTATGCGGGCAGGCCTGGCGCAGTCCTGCTGGCGGGACCTGCGCTCCAGGCCTCCTGGGCTTGGGGCCACAGTGGCCACGCAGAGCTCACTTAGCAGGCTGGTGACTCACACTTCCTCCCGGATTCCGGGAAATGCTTTCCTGCTGCTGTTGCTGCAGCTTTTTTCTGGTTTAATGAGTTCTCTGCAGACTTCCATGGCAACCTCAGGATGGGGAGGCAAGAGGAGAAGGTAGACAAATCCATTCTCAAGAGGGGCCCCAAGAATTCCCATCTCCCTCTCTCACATACTCTCTCTCACGCACACACACTTACACTTGCACACACTTCCAACCTCTTGCCAGCCTCGGTCTGAGCCCCCAACCCACCACGGAGCTTTGGTCCAGGAGGGCCAGCTCCAGAAATGCTCACTTTTATTAAAAAGGAATGGCCTCACAAAGGCACGACTGTAGGAAAGGTTGTAATTTGCCCAAATAAAACTTAATTTGATCCATGAAATAGCTGTGGTTTATTGTGTAATAGATGTGCTATGTGTTTCAATTTAATAGAAGCCAATATAATAGGGGGCCAGCTGGGGCCTCCAGAGGCCGGTCTCTTTCCCACCATGCACAGTAGGGCCACACAGCCTGCCTTGATGTTGGGACCCTCCACCAGAAAAGGACGGAGAAGGGCTGGCCACAGACCCCTGGCCCAGACCACGGAGGCCCAGGGGAGAGACAGCCCAGAGGCAGACAAGTAAGAGTGCTTGAAGGGGGGAAAAAGGAAAGAAATGAAAACCACCCTTTTTCCAAAGCAAGGCTGTGAGTCTGAGGAGGGGGCTGTGGGGGCTGAGTCGCTTTCCTGTCCCCTGCTGAAGTGGGAGGGCCCCTACCAAGGCTATAGGAGAAAGAAGGATGGGTCTGTCACTTGAAATGTGTTGGGTAGGGACCACTAGAGAAGCCTTCAGGGACAGCCCTTGGGACAGTGGGCAGCAAGCAGCCTCAGCCCCCAGAGTCTTTGTGGGCAGGCTCAGCAGGAAGGTGGTACAGGCTAAGAGAGACAGACCTAGGGCCAGGAAGCTCACTTGGGTATGATGAGGCCCCCAGAGATGATCCAATTGGTATTCCCTGCTCCCAGCCCACTCAGACAGTCCAGGCTGAGGCCCAGAGAAGGTAGGGTCACATAGCCAGGGGGTCAGCTTAGCTGGTTCTCATTCCATAAACCCTTATGACACACTGGCGCTGGGCCAGGGAGGGCCAGGGAGGACAAGGAGAGAATGGCAGGCTGCTTCTACAATCCCCTACCTCTATCAAAGCACTGACCCACTAACAGACCAGAGGAAAGGAAAAGTGGGTAGGAGAGGGACCTCCCAATTGCTCTGAGACTATCATATGCATCCCCTCATTTAGTCCTCAAAACATCCATGCACATAAGGTACGGAAGCCCCATTTTTCAGATGAGGAAACTGAGGTTGGGATGGTGGCTTGTCCAAAATCATAGCTACCCTTGGACCCTCTGCTGCCTCCTGTGGGGGAAAAATAATATCCACCCAGTGGTCCCACCCCTTCCCTAGTCTTTACTGGCTCTGGGGCTCTGATCCTGGTTCCGGGTTACTCCAGATTCATTCACCCCACTAGTGCTTCCCTAAAAAGGCCTTTATTTGGTTCAGTGCAACCTTGGATAAACCTCTAAGCCTACATTTCCTCATTTGTAAAATAAGAGTAATCATACTATATGCCCCACAGGGCTATTTTGAAAATTAAATGAGATACCATATAAGATCACCAAAGCCAGAACTTGGCATTCAGTCAGTAGGTACTCATTAAATCCATCCATTTCAAACACCTCCTACTGAGAATAACATATACCAGGTAAGTTCTGGATGTTAGTTTGGGAGAAAGAACCATTCCTCCCTTTTACTTGGCAAGTATATGGACAGGTTATTTCACCTTTCTGAGTCTCAGTTCCAAAATGTGTAAAATGGACATAATATTACCTACTTCACGGGCGTGATGGGGTAATTAAATGAGAGAATAGATGGCATATAATAGGTGCCCAATAAATGATAGTTATTTTATTATTACTATAATTATTCTTTCTAATCTCTTTTCCAGTGTATATGACCAAACATGTCCAGTGCAATACTGCCTATAATCTTGCTTGCACTGTCCTTGCACCTCACCAAGGATTTCTTAGTCTATCTATGAACTGGAGTTTCTGCACTGAGGGTCAGAGAACGCTCTGTATCCGGAGCACTACAGAAACAAATCATACATAAATCCAATGACTGAAAGAACAGAAAGCAGTTAGCCTGGATGTATCTGTAGGACATGATTTTCTCTTTTGTGCTTCCAATGAAGGTCACCTCTTTGCCAGATCCACTTTTGGGACGAGAAAGACAGGTCTATGGGCATTAGGAGCAGGAGGAGTCTCATTAGTCAGTGTGGGGTCTTCCAGGGACTGCAGCCAGGGGGCCTTCTAGATGCACGGCATCACCTCTTGAGGACTGTGGGCATGCTCCTTTCCTGTCCTTCTACCCTGCCAACTCCCACCTGTGCCTACCAGATGCTGAAGATGCCAGAAGGCCCAGATAGAAAGTTGTGTTGTGTCCTAGTCTTCTAATATGAGACTGAAGCCCAAGGTCATAGCAGGTGTGTGCTCTGGGTGTATGCGTGTTGTGCATACTTTTCCATTATGTCAAGTTTCCTTGTCTCAATACCTCACAGAGGTACTACAGGGGTCGAGGGAGGCTGTCAGCTGTGGAAGTACATTATCAAATGATATAAATGTGAAGATTCATTTATTGTCATCTAATATGGGCAAACTTCAATTAACCAAAACACTAGTAGTTTATAAATGTTCAATTGAGCTTTAATGCCAAATCCCTTTTGATTCAACATTTATTGTGGAGAACCTGTTTTTTCTAGCTCTAATTTATAATAAAGTTAATGGCAATAGTATATGCTCTGTAGGAAATCTGAAAAATGCAGACAACTTTTTAAAACGTGAGCATCATCCCTAACACCACAACCCAGATATATTCACTGGTTACATTTTACATCTATATACAAGGTCTGTCCAGAAGGTATCCAGTCATGCAATATGAAAAATAGAGACATTTATTTAAGATACAAGGTATAAGAAACACTGGGACCCCCACATAGTTCTCCCAATTGCCATCAGCTGCCCCTTCTTATTTTCCTGAATCTCATTAACAGTCTGAAATCTCTTCCCTTTCAAAGGTGATTTTAGTTTGGGAAAAGCCAGAAATCTCAGGGTGCCAAATCTGAGCTGTAGTGGGGCTAAGTAACCTGGGGTGATTTGATGTTTCACCAAAAATCTCTGCACAAGATATGATGTGTGAGTGGCCCAGTTGTTGTGATGAGGCTGCCAATCACCAGTTGCTCATAGCTGCAGCTTCATGAATCATCTGCACAGTTTTCCAGGAGGAAAGTTCAAGCTTAATGCAAAACTTGATGCAGATTCATTGCTCTACCCCCTCAGTCATTTTGAATGTGGCAGCCACACAGTACACATGCTCACTCAACAGCACCTACTGCCCCCACTGACTAGAACAGTGTGGTCGTTATGGCTCACACACGCTCATTCCAGTCCACTCCCCTTGTCTGCCAAGTTAGACTGATGTCACGCAAACCTTCCTAGTTTTCTATTAACAATAGTTGGACTTTTTCTGGACAGACCTTTTATATGCATCACTGTCATAGTATCAGTATGTATATATATATTCAGCACTTTATATATGCCAAGGACTGAATGCAGCGCTTATTATCTATATGTGTAAATGCAGTACTATAGTATGTGTACGTAGGTTTGTTACTTTCCCCATCCAGCAGCATTATAGCATGATAGCTTTTCCATATGCAAGTACACCCCTGCTTTTCAAAAGTTTGCTTTAATCCCACTTCACTTGTAGGAAAGATATTACCACCTGTTTTTCCTAACTGAAATAAATCCAAAGAGGGTTTTCACTTTTACAAAAAGAAAAAAAGGCAAAAAGCCAAAATAGTGAGAGCATTTGTTCTGCAGCAAGCATTGTATGAAAAGCAGTGGCATCTAGAGTAGCAAGAGTGGCCCTGCTAATCAGCTCCTTCCTCGGGACTACACTCAGCATCTTAGCATCCAGCTGAATAGCTCTGACCTGGGTCTGGGAGCATCTGTGCTTCATCGCAATTGATTTGTGTCTCCATCGGCAAGATGTGTGTCCTAAGGTATCAGAAAAGCTTAAAAGAGTTTGTAACAGTGTTACACTTAATATAAAACTGTATGTAACTAACTGTTTTGATCATGGTAAACAAAATAATGACATTGTGTGTGCCTTGATTTTGAGGCCTGGGAACACTCAAAAAATTTTCCATATCAATTAATGGTAATTGCTTCTTTGTTTTACACTATTTTGGCTTATGAAAGGTTTCATAGGAACACTCTACTTTCGGATAGTGGAAGAACCTTGCAATTTAAAATATTAAAAAACATGATTTTTTAAATAAAAATATTGGGACAATTGTAATAGAACAACTTAAAAAAAGAAAAATAACACATGCTTATGGTGAGGTAAATAGTCCAGAAAAACAGAAAGTGGAGAGAAAAAAAAGAAACCTAGTTGCACCTTGCTATCTTCTCCAAGGCACAATTATCATTAACAATTTAAAATTTTAGCCCTGGCTGGTGGCACAATGAATAAGGAGCCAGCCTGCGAACCCAAAGGTCAATGGTGCGATTCCCGGCCAAGGCACATCTTCAGCCAGGTCCGTAGCTAGAGGCAGGTGACAGGCAGCCATACATTAATGTCTCTCTCCTTCTCTGCCTCTCTCCCTTCCCCTCTCTCTAAAAACAATGAAATGTTAAAAAAAAAAAAAAAAGTATAGAATACATGTTAATTAAAAAAAAATTTAAAGGCTGCAGAATCTTTTATCACATAGATGTACCATCATTTCTCTATTTCCCCATTATTGGATGTTCAGACTTTCAGGATTTTGCTGTTATTTAAAACATGGATATTTCTCCAGAAAGATCTCCAGAGGCAGAACTGCTGGAAGAAAGGGCAATAAGCATTCTTAAGGCTTTTGATCCCTGCAAGCTGCCCTCAGATACAGAGCCATAGCATGGAAGGAGGACACAACCTTACTCACCTCACTTCATCTCAGCCCCATTGAGAGCTTTTAAAAACAGTTTACCCCTGACTAGTGTGGCTCAGTGAACTGAGCATCGGCCTGCAAACCCAAGGGTCACTGCTTCAATTCTCTAGTCAACACACATAATCAGGTTGCAAGCCAGGTCTCCAGCCAGGACCCAAGCTGAGCCAGGTGAAAGGTTACCATACATTGATGCTTCTCTTTCCTTTTCTTCCTCCCTCCCTGCCCTTCTCTCTGAAAATAATAAACTCTGGAAAAAAAAAAAAGTTTGGCCAAAGTAGTGAGAAATAACACCTCATTATGTTCATTGAATCTTTAGTTTTCTAACAAAGTTAAACATATTTTCATATCCTTATACACTTAATTTTCCCTTTATTAATTTTCATTTCCACTGCTCATTTCTTTTCCTTTGAGGTTTTTAGATGTTTTCACTTTTGATTTTTAAGTGCTCTTTACATATCTGTTTTTATTTAATTCTATTTATGGTATATTTTGATGTACAAAATTTCCACTTTTAAGTATACAAATATATACATCTTTCCCTTTATAGTATCTTTTATTGCTGCTGTGCTTTGAAGGCCCTTCCCATCCAGAAATCAAAACCATGAACATTTTCTTCTAGTTATTTCCTTGTTTCATTGTTTTCACATTTTTTTTGTCTCATCCATTTGGAATTTATTCTACTCCATAGTGTGACATGAAGATGTTGGTATTCTCTCCCCACTCCCATCCCCCACCATCTCCTCCATTTCCCCAACACCACTCACTAAGCAAATCTTACCTCCTAGGGGACTTCGTGACATGCAGTAGCCCGAAGTACTACGACACCCCCAGTCCTCCAGCAATGCCTTTAACTTATTTTCACCACGCATCAGGGCCCTCTGCCTCCCACTGGGAACACAGATGCTAACACAACAGTGACCTCCAAGCTAGACAGAAAATAGGCCTGTCAATAGACAGTCGCAATAAATGTGCCAAAGGTTGAACATGGAGGGCCATCTGGGTGCTGCGTGAGACTCAGTGGGCAGGGCTTACCTGGGGCAGGTGAGGGGACAGCCATTAGGGGATGGGTCAAAGAGAAAAGGACAGGTGAGCTGGAGGCACTGTGAAATGAACATATTAAAAGATACAAAAAACACCCAGCAAACAGGGAACCCAAGGATGCCTGGGTGGCTGCGGCTGGACGAAAGGAGATAACTGTCACTACCTGCCATTTTGTGCCACATGCCTCTATCTCCTAATAAGAACACTAAGTATCCATAAGGAGCACCACTTTAAATGAACAAAAAGGAGTCTGACAATTAAGCAATGGAGGGTAAAGAGCATCTAGGAAGAGGAAACAGCTAAGTAAATGCTTGGTGAAGTCACAAACCAGCTGGGCCCATTTAGGGAACATGGCTGGTTCAGCCTAGGTAAGGTAAGGGGCTGCACACAAAGGAGGCCTTATATGTCCTGGAAGGGGCTTGGACTTTGATGGGCAGTCAATCGGTGGCTTCTACAGGTGGAAGTCTTGTCCAGGGCTACATTTTAGGAAGCTTCATCTGGCTGCAGCATAAAGAACAAAAGCAGCTCCTGGACGCAGGCGAGGGGACCATGGCAGGGAAGCCATGGTGCGGCCTCAGAAAGATTATGATGTACCCAGAGCCATGGTGGTCTGGGGCTGTCCCTTAGTCTAGAAGCCCCCTCCTTCAAGAAGCTCAGCCTTCGGTCACTTTGGGATCCCACCCATGGCGGGGGATGCAGGGCCTGCTCTGCCCAGGCCTCGGCTTCAGCATCCTTGGCTTCTTTGTGTGTGTGTTGCGGGAGGGGGGTGGGGGCTGGGGGCTGGCAGGCAAAGGAATAAAAGACCAAGCAGCCCAAAAGCCACCAGACCCTGAAGCAAAAGCAATCTCAGTCAAAAATTTGGTTCTGTCCCTTATCTCCCTGAGACCTTAGGCAAATTACTGAGTTCCTTTGAGCCTCATGTTTCCATATCTGTAAAATGGACCAAAAGGGTTAGAGTAAGTGCCCAGTGTGAGTGTTCCATCAGATAATGTAGGTAATGTTCCTGGCGTGGGAGATGTACCACTGCTCTGAAGACGATGAAGATGAATGTTTTGAAAGGAGGGTCTAGAAAAGGCACTGCTGAACCCAAAGCCATGCCCAGGGTTTCAGGTGCAGAAAAGCAGGTATCTTTGCAGCTGACAAATGAATCATAAGGGAGCCCCGGCCCTGGCTATTGTGTCTGGACTGGCCCTTTCCACTCCACTTTCTTTCCATCCTCCACCCCTTCATTCTCTCCTCCTGGGTTATGTCTCAAACAGACCACATCACTATTCCTAGCAGTACCTCTGGTTTCATTAAGCACTTTCTTGCTCCTGATTGCATGTGTTCCTTGCAACCACTCTGTTGAAGCAGGTCTTAGACCTATTTCACACACGAAGAAAGCAAGGCCCCACATGTGGAAAGAAGATGGTAGGGAGCCCACTGCTCCCTTCCTGCTCCCCCAGCCTTCTAAGCCTCCCAAGCAGGTGTCCAGAGCCAGGGTACAGGCTGAAAGGCATACAGTGTTACAGATCGGGGTCTGCAAGGCAAGGAAGAATCTCGCACCTCAGGCGAGGGAAAGCTGGTGAGGTGCAACTCACTCAGCACTGGAACAAGAGTCAAGCACACCTGGCTGCAGCTCACCACCACCACTTGCCTGTGTGGCCTTGGGCAAATGCTTGACTCCTCTGAACTTCTGCTTCTTATCTGTAAAGCAGGGATCACCCCACTAATGCTAAAGCTTTGCTGGGAGCATAAAACAGGAAAACTGATGGTGTATTGGTTATCTATTGCTGTGTAACAAATTACCTTGCTTTTGGAGGGCCTAACACTCATCAGTCCACAGGGTGCCGGAGCAATGGGAGTGAGGTAGACATCCAAGGGTACCTCTGACATGTATTTTGCACGGGACAGTTGCATGGGACAGCAGGAGCTGAGGTCACCCCTTGGGGGCAGCTTAAGGTAAATGGTGATCAAATCATGGTTGGAGCTGTCTGGCAGGGGCTGGCTCAGCCAGCAGTCAACCACATTTCAGGCACACACTGCTGTGGGAGGGCTGCACAGGACACTGTACCTGGCGCAGGAGGTCCTGACATCTAAGGTGCTCCCTTCCCAGGTGCTGGGTTGTTGCTCTTCCTAAACTGCCACAAAAGCAGTGTGTTCTGTTCCAGAGGCTATAACTTCACCTTTTTCCCATTCAACCTTCACTTACACCGAGAACTTTCTCCCAGAAGGGTTATGTACAACAGTGATAGGACATTTTTATACAATTTCACCAGATTTTAATCTGAATCCCCTTTTGGCCAGACTACCAAGTTTGCATGAACTGGGCTAGCCATTTGGGGAATGCCTAAGAATGGTTAGGGAAGAATCTCAGAGTTTCAAAATAGGTCTGTATAAACCTACCCCTTTCTTTTTGGTCATTACATCCATCAGGCAGTGGCCCTGGGTAGATGACCTCTTTCTGAGGACAACCACAATCAATGACCAAAATGCCTTAACTCAGGTGTAAGAACCAAGAGGAGGTAAAGGAGACGGAGTTGAGAACTTTGACAAGACCATCCCTGTAGGTGGCAGGGATCAGGGAAAGTTGTCAAGCACCTTGACTGTCAGCCCACTGTGAAGCGCCTTCTGTAATAAAAGGCACACCATGATCAGACTACAAATGTTCCAGAAAGCTGAAAACATGACCCACGCTAGTTTCAAGGGCCACAAGGCTGTGACTGGAATTGGCTGAACGGACTGGAACAGCAACATCATAACCTGAACATGTGTCAACAGCTGAGAGGTACCCACCCACAGCCACAGAAGGGTCAAAGTTCCAAGGCTGCCAACCTGCTTCAGGCAGGCAAAGACCACACACACCATGAGACAGCCAGGTCAGCTTTTGGCAGGAGTCACAAGCAGTGTAGAAGCATAGAACCCTTTACTTGTACAGGTCTGTGAGGATAGGGGTTCAGTTACACCTGCTAGGATGATGATAGGTCCAGGCAGTAATGGGTAGAAGCAGTCTCGGCAGGTCAGGCACAGCAGCTAGTCTCATCAGAGAATAAACCCTTACCATGAGCATCCACAGACGCGGCCCACCCAGACACAGTTCATTCAGCAGCCTCAACTCATTCCCCCAGTGTGTGACCCTACCAAGGGGTGTCTTCAATCTGCCAGCCTGTTTTCCAAGTGACAGATGCAACAGCCAGGTCATTGGTCACACCCAAGAGATAGTAAAAATACGACAAGCTGCAATAAGAGGACTGTTGACCAGAGCTGTGAGAACAGTCTTGACCATTTCCAGTTCTGCAGAACCTACACTGAGGTGGAACAGCCACAGCAGCCCATACACATACACAGCCTGGACATACACAGGCTTCGACATACACAGCCTGGAGCAGTAAGAGCCCGAATACCAGTCAATTCTGAGCCTATGGTTTCCTCTGGGAGTTTGTCTCAAGGAAATGTCCCCAAGAAGTCAAAATCCTTTACAGCAGCCATGACTCACCCACAGTCCTTTTACTGCCATCTCCAAATGGATCTTAAGCTGGCATGACAGACTGTAAGATGTCCTTAGCAGCGTCCCAAGCCTATCCTCTTGTCTCCAAGTGAACCAGGTGAAGTTCTAGTTCTGGTTTCTGCCCACAGCGGCTGTAAATTTCCCTTTCAGTCTCAGCGCAGATATCTGTCTTCCTACCTGCTATCTGGAAAACAGCAGCATCTCTGCGCACCCAGAGCAAATCCTAGTGCTGGTTTGTTTTACTGGTGTGGAAGTGAGGCTGGCCACTACATTGGTAAAGAAATCCTCCCACCCAGAGGGGAGTTAGCCACAACCAGGGTACCACTGGCAACCTACTTCCCAGTACTCAGCCTGCAACCACCTCCCCAATTCCTCCTCCTAAAAAGACAATAAAATAGAGAGTCATTTACTGCCCACTTGGCCATACAATTTGGTCAACATATTTACTACTATTTCCCATGGACATCCCTCAATATCTAATTATTTGGCCTGTGAGGTTCTCATTGTCCTTCTTTCAGAAAGCCATGTCTCTGTTAGCATTTTATTTTCATCACCAAATCTGTCGAAAACTGTGAAGAGCCCTGGCTGGTAGCACAGTGGATAATGTGCCGGCCTGCAAACCCAAAGGTCACAGGTTTGATTCCCCAGCCAGGACACATAACCAGGTTGCAAACCAGGTCTCCAGTCAGGTCTGTGGCTGGAGGCAGGTGAAGGGCAACCATACACTGATGTCTCTCTCCCTCTCTGCCTCTCTCCCTTCCCCTCTTTCTAAAAATAACGAAATAAAATCTTTAAAAAAAAAATTGTGAAGAGTCTGAGATTTTACCCAACTGCAAGATAACAAGTTAGCTTGCCCTATCTCCTGGACACTGGCAGAAGATTCAAGACTCCTGGGCCAGAGAGAGCAGACTTCTATTATTCATAGCACAGCCAGCAGCATGAACATGTCTGCACTGGTGTCCTTGCAGTGCAAAGAGAAACAGGTGACACCTGCACACTCATTAGGGTGCTTTATAGGAAAGGAACCCTGAGCTTAGGAAACCAAAGTATTTTATAATAGGCAGTAAACATGTCTCCCTTTGCACCAGAGGGAGACACTATCTTTGTCTTCTAAGGTTATTGACTATCATATATCCTTGAAGAGAGCCCAGAACACAGGCAGGCGTTTTCTCTGCTTGCAAGACTTGCAGAGAAGCCCAGGGAGAATCGTCTCCCAACACTACCAGCTTTCTCATTTGCTTCCCCCACAGTAGAGGGCACCATCCCCATTTTACATATGAGAACACTAAGGCCCAGAGAAAACACATAAAATGTACACATTCACGCAATGTAGAAAATGGTGGAGCCAGGAATCAAATCTACGTTCATAGGCTTTTACTTCTCTCCAGAGCTGACCCGTCCATCCTCAGCAGGAGCAGTTCAGGCATTAGGTTTGATGAAGAAGGTGAGAAAATCTCTTCGTTCAAAGATGGTTTTCAGTGGCTGTGTGGACTTTATTTCCCCAGTATCTCCTCTCCCCAGCCAGGACAAATTCAGGAATAGACTCACCTCAAAGGGCTTTGGCATCTCATGATCACTTGGTAGCCCACCCTAAGGCCTAGAAATTGTCACAGAAGACTCTGATGACATCATTCACTTAGGCTGGGGCCGTATCAGTCAGAACCCTCCATCCTGGAGGAGCACCCTATGAATCTCCAGGCTCTGACTCAGAGCAGGATCCCAAACATGTGGACTGATAATTTCTCACTTGAAAACCCCACGTGGCTCAAGCTGAGCCACTGGGCTGTTGCAGGGATCCTGCCTGTGGGCCCAGAGGGAGTCAGGTGGCCCCAGGGGTCAGCAGACCTCAGCACCCACAGAGCTGCAGAGGAGGAAAGCCCAGGAGCCAGCCAAGGGCCTGTCACCAAAGCAGACCACATGTGACTTTGTTTTCTAGGGATTTAATGGGACTTTTGATATTCATTGATATTTTATTTTGGGCAGCACAAAGCAAGGGAATCTTAAAGAGTCAAAATAGTTGTCATTAGGGCTAATAGTAACAACCATTTTAGCTCCATGAGTAGAGCAGGGAAGGAGGGAAGGAGCAGGGGTGGGGGTAGTGTAGCCATTTTCAAAGTATCTGCTCCCATTGGGTTGGCCAAAAAGTCCGTTTAGATTTTTCTGTAAAACAAAAGATCCATTTTTCATTTTCACCAATAACTTTATTGATTTGGCTGTTTTAAGTATGTCAGCCATCTTACAGAAAAAACAGAACGGACCTTCTGGCCAACCCAATAATATACCCACTTAAGAAAGCAACAAAAGGACGTCCATTTAATACAACTGAATGGCCTACGGTTGAGATTTTTTTCCTCTCTTCTACAAAGACTCATCAATAGGAACATTTTTGTTAAAACCTTAAGGGAAGTGCATTTTGGACTGCGGGCCTGTATTTTTTAATTTAATTTTATTGTTGTTGTATTACATTCATCCCATTCCCTGCCCACCCTGCTCTCCCCTTCCCCACTGTAGGCATTTCTAAAGCTCCATTTTGTTCATTGCTCAATGAAAGCAACTTTTTTTTTTTTTTTTAATTTCCAACTAATTTGCTAATTCAGGCAAAATAGACCAAAATAAAATAAAATAAACCAGTTGACAACAAAATATTTTTAGAATTCAACAAATGCTAAATATGACTCACTACTGGCCAGGCCCTGTTCAAAGTGCTTCACAAATAAAAACTCATTTAACTTAATCTTCTTAACTACCTTATTCTTACGCCCATTGTAACAAATGAGGAAAGTGAGGCTCAGACACCTACTCGGCTGAAGGCAGAGCTGGGCCTGGAGCGCCTGGGGTTGCCTCCAGGGCCTGCGGTGCTCAGCAGCTATGGAAAAGTCAAACCCAGCAGTGCTGCCACTGGCGGGTGGCGAGTGGGAACGCCGGCCCTGGAACCGGAGAGATCTGGGTGGGAATCCCAGTTCTGATACTCAGTGGCTGTGTGACCTTGGTAGCTTGCTTAACATCTCTTAGCCTCATTTATAAAACGGGAAGGATTCAGTGAGACCGTACGAACTGCCTGGTATGATAGTCCGCCTTATCCACAGGGGATAGGTTCCAAGACCCTTCGTGGATGCCTGAATCCACTGATAGTCTGGAACGCTCTATATATTATATTTTTACCTATACATACCTACCTACGGTAAAGTTTAATTTATAAATCAGGCACAACACGAGGCTGACAACAAGAACATAGAACAACTGTCACGTATTATAATGAGTTACGTAAGTGGGATCTCCCTCTCAAGGTAACTTCTCTTTCCGTACTCACCCTTCTTGCGATGACGTGAGAGGCTGCGATGCCCACGTGAGGAGGTGGGGCGAGGTGAGTGACACCGCTTCGTGACCTAGCGTTAGGCGACCCCTGGCCTTCTGACTACACAAAGCAAGCCCCTGGCGACTTCTCTTGGGTAGGTCGGAACTGCCAACACCATCGCCATGCACCTTGGGGCCAGGACTTGAACCCAAGCGCCGGGGTCCTGCACCAGCCAATCTGAGAGCTAAGATGGCGACGAGATGTCCCCCGGGCGGGAGCGTAGCCGCGTGGAGATGCTGAGCAAGCGGCTGATTCTCGTCCCGGGTGGGACGGCGCGGGCCTCGCGAGATTTCAGCACAGCAACCCAACAGCTTGCCTTTGCCCGTGTAAACTGTTTATTCTGGAACTTTCTATTTACTGTTTTTGGACCATGGTTGACCACAGGTGACTGAAACTGTGGATAAGGGGACCTACTGTATACAAATCCCTTAGTAAATAATTATTCTTTTTTGCCGAGCAAATTAAGAGTTATATCACTATGATTATCCCAGGTTGTCTCAGCAGGTCCAGTGTTAAAGTCAACTCCAGCTGCCACTCTGGGGACGTAGACTTTTGGGTGAGGGGCAGGGGCTCCCTACAGCCCCTAGGCTCGCCTAGAATGCACCGTCTAGCCATCTGATTTAGAGCTTTCATTTTCGAGGGGAAACAGAGGCCCAGAGGGGGTTGGTCCCCCAGAGCCTTCAGGTCTCCCATGTTGCTCCAGGGAGTCCAGTGAAGCCACGTTAAAAACTACCTCTCTCCTGTGCTCAGCCCATGGACCCCCGCCAGTTTCATATTCAGGAATTCTGTGCATTTTATCTACAATCCACTCGCCTTGCTGTGTGACCCCCTTTGAAAACAGCCGGCAAGGCTGCAAGGCTGTTCCATATCCCTAGTGATGGTCAGCTCAGACTGGCCACTCCCTTCCCCAGAACCCTCTGCCAATCCCCCAACACAGCCAAGATGACACACAGCTTCCTCTGGGCTATCAGGGCTGCTGGAAGTAAGCAAAGGCCTCAAAGTCCCACAGTGAACAAGTTTAGGACTTCTCTTCATTTGCCTTGTATTAAAATGCATACAGAACACAACAATGAGAATGTACCTAATACCACAGATCTGAACATTTAAAAATGGTTAAAATGGCAAATTTTACGTTGAGTGTGTTTTATCACAGTAACAAAAAAGCATGGGGAAGATGAAAAGGTTCTAGAGGTGGATGGTGGTGATGGTTGTACATCTATGTGAATGTACTTAATGCCGCTGAACTTTACACTTAAAAAATGGGTAAATAGCTAACATTTTACATTCTATGTATTTCACCACAATTAAAACAAAAAATGACCTACACCCCTACCCTCATTGCCTCTCAGCTACTTCACTCAGGTCACTGCTGGCTTCACAGAAGCCTTTTCAGCATTGCTGAGAAGCCAGCTCTGGAAAGAGCCCCAAGTCATGGGTTTGGCTCCCATCTGCCACTGCCTTGTTGTGTGACCCTGGTTTGCACCCTGTCCTCTGTGAGCCTTATTTCTGTGAGTATTGGAACTGAATGCACTCTCTAAGTCTGTGTTCTAAATTATCGAAGGGACACCGCCCCCAAACCAGAAATTCTTGCTACCACACTCTTGAGAGGGTAGAATCAGGCTGCAGAACATGAGCCTTCACAGCCCAGGGCCTGAGAATGGAGGGATGGGGCGAGGATTCTTCAGGGCTTGTAAGGAAAAGCCAGCTGGGGATCATCATGGAGACACAGGATACTAATAAACATCCCCCCCTCTCTGGATGCCTGCTTAGTCCTTCAGCGTTTATAAAATAACACACCCACATCCATTACCTCCATGACCCTTTCATTCCACAAACATGCAAGGGCCCAGGACCTTGGAGAAAAATGGGACATGAGACATCTCTGGCTTCCAAGAGACTCCCTGGGAGGAGAAAGGGTCAGCAGTGTGATCAGCGCCTCCATTGGGCAGGCTGGGGCAAGGTCTGGAGTAGTGTCACTTTAGACAAAGACTTGGGAGAGAGACAGAAGGAGACAGAGAGACAGAGAGGTCTGGAGTGTGGTGTTTCAAGGGGGTTGGCCAGATAGAGATGGAGCAGTACCAGATTCCCTTAGGGCCTCACAGGTCATTCTAAGAGGGAGTTCCGGATCCTGAGGGCACAGGGAGTCGTCAGAGAGGTCATGGTCTTGTGAAGCAGACACACTGTCAGATTGGAGTGCAGATCACTCTGGGTGGAGGAGAGTGCATTGGAGGAGGCAAGAGAGGGGCAGGAGGCCCAGTTAAGAAGTTGCACCAGCTGTCGGGTGGTGGCCCTGGTGGCCCAGCCTGGAGACTTCACTGTGGATCACGACTCTACTTTGCCCCTGAGGAAACTGAGGTATACATAGGTCAGAGCCATCAGTGAAGTAAGGAATTTGGATTTGAATCCTCAAACTTGCTGAGTCCCCAACAAAAGCTTTTCTCACTTTCCTGGGCTGCTCTGCTCTTCAGGCCCCAAACTGGTACTAGCGAGCACCTGCTGAAAGCGTAATTCATGCCAGTTCTGAGTGTGTAACAAGCATTCATTCATTTAATCTTCCCAACAAGTTTAGGAGGTAGATACTCTTGTTCATATGAGGAAACTGAGGCACAGAGAGGTTAAGTAACTTGCCTAAGATCACATAGCTGGTGAATGGTAAAGTTAGAATTATAATAAGGCAGCTGCAGCCAGAGGTGGCTAGAATTTTTAAGCCCTGTAAAAATGTGTGTGTATAAAGAGAGCTCCCAGGACAGGGAGAAGGGGAATGGGGTATGTCTCCAGGGATGAAGAGAGGTATGTGCACACCCTCCAGAGCATGGATGGAATCTGTGCTTAGAAACAGAGGAAGCAGCCACAACAGAAATCCTGAGACCTACGTTTTTAAGTTCAGCTCTGCCCTCAACTTGCTATATGGGCCTAGAATTTTCTCACCTGAGGCATGAACACAAGACCTATGGAGTCCCCTCTCTCTCCCAGCTCTGCTTCTCCCACTCCTAGATTAACCCCTCCACCCTGCACCCCCAAGACACTCTGGGAGACTTAGGCGGGTGGGGTTGCAGATGGGGGTGGGCTGTGGAATGGAGAGGAGGAGGCAAGGGAGGCACTAATACTTCTCCAAAAACTGAGTCAATTGCAGAAAATCCTGCCTCTGCACCCCATCCCCACTCTAGGCCTGAGCTTGGGTTTGAGGCTGTAAGCCCCACCCACCTTGCTTCCCAGGCCTGCTGGGACCAGGCTCCCACAACACTCTCCAGAGACCAGGTCTTGCTTAGAAAGTGTTTCCTTTGGAGCCTGAGTCACCAGATCCCTGGGTGGCCTGCAGGAAACCACAATTACTTGACTAGGATGGGGGGAAGCACAGCGGGTCCTGCAACCACTGTGACAGCAACTCAGACTCTCCTGTATGGGACTTGGTTTCCCCAAATGTGAACCAACAGGGTTGGAATTCTCAGACCCCTGTGAAGAAAGGCAGCCACAGGGCCTCTCCCTGACACTTGAGGCCACCCAAGGACCTCAGGGAGGCCCTCAGCTTCCAAACAGGGTAGGTCTGGGAGACAAGCTGGGAGGTTGATGGCCCTGGGTCCCCAGAGTTCAGCCTTATCAGTTCAGACTGTCCCAAGGAACAGGCCACTCCTACAGGGCCAATCACAGCTAGCACACAGAAGGAGCCCAGCGCTGGCATCTGAGACAGGGAACTTGGGCAAATGACAGCATTCACGTGAGCATTAGTTCCTTCATCTGAAAAAGGGGGGGCTAACTGAGGACCCTACACAGAGAGGTTCTTGTGAAGAGTAGATACATGACACTTAGCACACAGCGAGGGCTCATGAATGGTTTTGTGTTATTAGTTATCGACTTGAAAAGAAGAAAAACTCAGCGACTCCCAGCGATCCTCATGTGGCACAGCCTAGCTTTGCTCAGCGCTCAGGAGGGCCAGGGTCTGAGAGCTGTGCCTCCCCCGAGGATGAGGCCCAAGGGTGGCAGAGGGAAAGAGTGAATGGGGGAGTGGGAGGCAAGAAACCCAAAGAACATGTTCCACGAAAAACAGGGTGGTCCATGAGGTCTAACCTGGGAGAGAATTGATGTTGTCTTCCTGGATGGGCACTCTCTGAGAGAGAGAATCTGGGAGATGGGGGGTGGGATGGGGTGGGGAAAGGATGTCACCACCAGGTCTGCACAGAGTAGACTCAGTGGGAGGTAGGAAACCTGGTCATATGCCAGCCTCCATGATCATCTGGCTTGAGATAGGTAGGCACTCTGGGCTGTGAGCCTTGGCTTGCTCATCTGTAACACAAGTGTCAATCTGTCTCTCTTGCTGAAGGGGGGACTGATGTCACTTCCATGCCCAGGCAGACGTGTGACTGGCTGCTTCCTCTAAGGGCAAGAAGCCTCCTCTGTTCGGAGACTGGCTCCTCCTGTGTGCTAGTTGTGATTGGTTCTGAAAGAGTGGCCTTTCCCTTGGGGACAACCGGAGCCTTTATGTCTGAAGTCTGGGGGCCCAAGGCCTTCAAGCTTACAGCTATCTTGCCTCCCAGACCTGCCCTGTTTGGAAGCTGTGGACCTCCCTGAGGTCCTTAGGTAGCCCCAAGTGTCAGGGAGCCAGGCTGGGTTTGGGGCTCAGGTGACCTGTTCCTGCCTGGAGTCTGGCCCTTAGCTGGGAAGCTCCTACAAGGAGCTTAAAGTTGAGTACTGACCACCTCCTTGGCCCACCTTCCCCATTGACTCCAGAATGCCAGCCCAGCGCCTCATTTTGGTATTTGAGGGTCCCCATCCTCCCTTTCCAGCCCTGGCCCTGTGGGAGGTAACTGCTGATAGTCACTGATGATGAACCAGGTGCTCTGTGATGTGTTTCCTTCTTCCCAGTCACAGCTTCTTCTCAGGTGGAAATAATTTTATGCTTTTAACACGGAGGCACCTTAAAGAAGTCTCTGAAGTCACTCTCTAAGTGGTAGAGCTGGAAATTTGAACGCAGACTCCCCTCTCCTGTCTCATCCCCACAATGGGATGCCTCCTAGTTTCTACCACTAGCATGGCATTGCCCCTTCGTGCCTGTCCCCCTTCCACTCCTAGCCTGTCAGCCTGCCACTCATCTCTTCTGTGAGGATCTGAGTCACAGCACTGAGTCTTCCTGGGAGTCACCCCAATTCCTCTCCTCAGCATTCCCACAGCACTGGCTCCTTACGCCATCTGAGGACCCTACTAACTGTTTGAGCCCCGACACTGACCCCACACCAGTGAGGCAGGCATCTCAGATGAACATCTTCAGGGCAATGTGGGTGCTCTGGCATGTCCAGCAGCCATCAGTGACCAAACAGCCCAGAGGTACCAGTGTACCTTGGTACAGGGACAGGATTAACAGGAGTGGGGAGTCTCCTGGCAAGTAACTTCAGGAAGCAGAGTGAAATGGTGCATTTCTTGGGCATGGTGGCTAGGACCCCCACCTCCTGGCATTCACACTCCTGTGCAGTCCCTCTCCCATTGTAGCAAGAGTGGTTTATGGGATCCACAGGCTTTGGCAGAAGTGATGGCATGTCACTTCTGAGGTAAGGTTGTAAGAGATAAGAGCTTCACTCGAGGTCTCTTTTGGATCATGTGCTCAGGGAAACTGTTTCATAAAGTGGCAGAACGGAGATACCTCCAAGGTGAGAATGGAGGCCTCAGGCCAATAGTCCCAGGAGTGAGCATGGAAATAGGTCCTGCAGCCTCTGTTAAGCCTCGAGTGACTGCAGCCCTGGCTGGCAGCCTGACTGCAACCTCATGAGACCCTGAACCAGAGCCACTCAGTTAAGCTGCTCCCACATTCCTAAATGCACAATCTGTGTGAGATACATGTTAGTTATTTCAAGGGGCTAAACTTTAGGATAATTTATTATGCAGCATTAGATTAATCCATAGACTTCTCAGAACATTTGCTAGGCTGGTGTAAATCTCTTAAGAAAGATATAGAACATTCCCATTCATTATTTGGCCAAGAAGGTTTTCTGATTTAATATGGCTCTGGTCCAATTGATACAATTTCTAATCTAGGTCTGTCTCATGCTAGCCATTTACCCTTCCAGAACCTCAACTCTTCCCTTTTAGAGAGTAAAAAGAAACCACCTGCCTTTGCATAATTCATGAATACAGACCCAGCTGGGCAGATTCTGAGCTAGAGGTGGGAAGGTAGATTGGTGAGGTCCTAGAGGAGCATCACCCCAGGACTCAGGTGGGTTCTACCTGCTGGTAAGTGAGCCTGAGGCCCACCATTTCAGTTTTTCTTCCTCAGGCCATTTCCCCTGACTGGTGAGATAGATACATGTAGTATTTTCTTCTAGCTTGTGCATAGCTCAGAGATGGGAGGCACAGACTTGAGTCTCCATCGTCAGACTGAGAGCTCCTCTGGGCCAGGGCGTGAGCCTCCCCCACCAGAATGGGATGGATGGCCCACGTGGTCTCCGCTTTCCTGTAGACATACCACAGCCACGGGCAAGAAGGAACAACAGAACCTCCTGTGGCCTGAAGAGTAAAACATGAGGTCTGTCCCGAATGTTATCAAACCAGTGTCAACATAATTAACAGTTTGTGCAGCCAATGCTTTCAGGACAGACCCTGTGTGTCTTTCCTCCCATTTCAATTTACTCCCTCTACTCTTAATCTGGTAAAGGACTTTATCAAGTTTCAGGATGTCTGATGGGCTAGAAACCACTGAAGCCCTGCATGTCCCTCCCTCTTGGCTAAAAAGAAGACAGTTTTAAGAAAGAAACTATAATGTGAATACTTTATTATCAACGAGTGACTGGTATTAGCTTTTTGTCTGGGCAATAATATTTCAAAAACCATACACCAAACCCAGGCTTTTCCACCTAGCTCGGCTGTATCATTTTCTTTAAAAAAAGAAATAAAGAAGAGGGAGGAGGAAGAGAAAGAAAATAGATCTGTATTGAAAGAATTATAAGCCAAAGTGCGTCTTTCTTGTTTTGTCCATATACACATTGCACCATACATAAATACACTGTAAAAATGACTCCATAATTACAAGTATAATATATATTTCCATATAATATATAAAACTTTATATTAAATCTAGGTAGATGATATCTGGGGGTTTTGTCCTTGGGGGCTGTGTCTCCCGGCGCTGCTCCCCCCGGCGGCAGGGGTTGGGGGGGCAGGTAGGTGGCTGGCCGCTGTCTAGGTGGATGACGCCATCTGAGACCTGCGGTTGTTGTTGAGCAGGATCTCCAGCCAGCAGGGGCAGGAGGTGATGAACTGCCGGCAGTAGGAGGGCCCCCAGCCCTTGGCGAAGCTGATGCGGATGCTGTTGGGATCGAAGGGGCCGTCAGTGGGCTCAGGCGCCTCCTCCTGGAGCTTGCGGGAGAGCTCGTAGTCGAACACCTTGAGGGAGTAGCCAGGGAACACCTTGCGCACCACGAGGGTGCGGCTGTTGGGATCCCCCAGTGTCGGGGAGTTGACGAAGATGGGGTGCTCGCTGCGATTGTAGGCCCACACACCGTCAGACTCCTTGCTGAGCACGATGCCATAGCCAATCTTGCTGCGCGTGCGCCGCACCGACTCGTTGCTCTGGTCCAGGTTGAGCTGGCCCAGGCAGAAGCCGCTGCCCTGAGGTAGGTCATAGAAGATGCTGATGGCCTGGTCGTACACCATGTAGAGGCGGCCCACACGCGTGCGGTGCTCCCAGTATGCCACACTGCACCAGTGTCTCAGCTTGGTGGCATCCGGAGACATGCTAGCGTCTGCGGGGCAAGCACAGGGTGTGGGGTGTTAGTTAGAGTGGGGAGTCAGGTGCAGCCCCATGCTCACTGCTCTCCTGTGTGGGAAGCTTCTCAGGTTCTGCAGCCCTTTAACATCTGCTCTTTCCCTGGAGCTCACAGCTCTGAGAAGCAGCTGTCACCCGTGACTGGCTAGCCAGGTGACATGTGCCCACACAGGCCCTGGCTGGAGCTTTTTTGCACCAAGGGAGAAAGAAGGCAGCTGGAGACCCAATGAGAACACAGCAAGGCACTCTAGGCCTCCTGTTCTCCAAGAGAAACTGATCAAAGTCCGACTAAACCTGGGGGGGAAAATCACTACTAACTCTGTTCAGGAGCCTGAGTAAGGGCAGCTCCGCCTGTCCACTCAGTCTCACCTAGAAGCCCCAGAGCAGCAGGGTGACAGAGCCCGATATCATCCTTGTATGTGGTAGGAGGCCTGCCTAGCTACCTAGCAGGACACTGAGCCTGAGGCTGAGTTGGCGGTAGCTCCTGTAGGCTGCCAACTCTGTTGTGGCCTCAGCCTGGGCACCGCTCCCAAGGGTGTGCCCATCACCCATGTCAAGCTTCAGGTCCCAGCCACGGGTCCCCAGGCCAGCTCTTGAAGAGGCATCATTCTGCCTCACAGTCTCCATCCAGGGCTCTCATGGTTCTCTCTGATTTTCAGGTGGGGAAAAAAGAGGCCCTGCTCCTGCCCTCACTGACCTGCCCCTTAGCCAGTGGGCAGAGAGACTATTCTCTCCTCTAGCGGATGACCACACTGAGAGCACTAGGCCAGGGGAAGTGGGAAGCCAGGAATATTCAAACCATTGCCCCTCTCTCCATCCAGCCGGTTAGAAGTTCCCAAGCACCGCCCCAGCCTGGCCATAGAACTCCAGCACCAACCTCCTCCCCAGGCAAAGAGAATTCCCACAGTGCTCTCAGCAGACAGAGGTAAGGAAGCCAAGAAGCTATGCTTGGAGAACACTGGGCAACAGGACGGGCAACAGGCATCCCCGAGTGCTTCCCATGAGCTAGGTGCCTTCTTCACAACAGCTGTGGTTCACCTCTGTTATCACATTTCACAAGGGCAGAAACTGAGGCCCAAGGACATGCCACCATAACTGGTCAAGGGTGCACACTAGTGAGCGCTGTAGCCAGCATCAGTGCCAGGCCATCCTCCAGAGGGGATTGCAGACCCAGGCACTTAAACCCAGGCACTGAGCAAGTCCCCTCCCCTTCTCTAAGCCTTAGTTCCCCTATCCGTAGCCATGACTGCTCTCATGGTCTGTAAGTCCTAGAGCTGCTTACCCACAAGTCTGTGAGTCACTCCCATCCCACAAACATAGGGCCTTCCCTCCTCAAGGTCTCACTGTACAGTGTTACCATGTGAGGGATTACTGCTATCCCTCTTTCACACACGGCTCAGAATCTGACCCCGCATGTAGCCACACCATTATAAAAGGGAAAGAAGCAGTTTCACAGTCAGAGTGGGTGTGTATTGGGGGTTGGAGGTGATGAGGGTAATGGGGCTGAGGTCGGGATTACTTCCTCTCTCCCAGCTCCCATGAGGCTTTCAATCCAAACCAGGTGAAACTTCCTGTCCCTCTCCTCCCACTGGCCATGCCAAATGCCCTTCATCATCTACACCACCACCCAATCAAGACCTGTGCCCCTGCCCTTATCCCAGTGCCCCTCACAGGAATGGTATCCTGTGCTTGGGGACACAGAGCTGCCCTAGGGCTCAGCCTGCCCCAGCTGCCTGGCTCCAGGACCTTGCCTGGGCCAGGCCTCACTCCTGCAGCCTCTCTGGTTGAGCAGATGAGGTAACACCTCATCAGGCCTGGGCTCCTGGCCAACCTTCCAAATTCCAGAAAAGGGACTGCTGCCTCGGAAAAGCCTTCTCTGACCCCTCCCTCCTGTGCAGTGACAGGCTTAAATGCAACCCTTCCCTTGGTCTGAGCAGGTGTAGGTGCTGCTGGTCAGTGCCCCTGGCTAGACTAGACTCTCAAGTAGGAAGGGGTGGGTCTCAGTCCTCTCTGCATCTGTCCCAAGGCTGCATGTATCCCTAGGGTGCTCTCAGTACACTAAAGGGAAGGAGGAAGTAAAATATATGTATCAGGTGTTCGCGCATGGCCTTCGCCTCCCCTCATCCCACCCCACCCCACCCCATCCCCGCCACCAGAATCTTGCGCAGCAGGTGGGGCTAATGGATAGTGGGTGAGGACTCGGGTCTCAGATCTGACCCAAGAAACAGCTAGCAAGTGAGCCTCCCCATCCCCAGAACACGGTGGACTCGAGGTCTCAAGGCTCCAGAGCCTTGAGGGACCCCCTGACAGTGTATCAGGGAGCCCCAACACTTGGGCTTTCACAAACCCAAATTCTGTTAAACCCAGTGTTTCATAGAGGGGCTGGGAATATCACAGGGTTACCCACTGCTTTACTTTGTCGTGACATTCAAATCCCCAAGACCATCTACTATCGCTAGCACAAAAGCAAGTATAAATTAATGATAACAAAATCACAGAAAGTGTAAGTTGATACTAAAAGAAATCACATTTAAAGTTAATACATTTAGATCAGCAATTTTCAGCCAATGTGCCACAAGAATTTTTAAAACATATAGTACCTGACTATTTAGTCCAGGGCATTGACCGCTCTTCCTTTACTTAAAAAAAATTTTTTTTTTTTAAAAAAAGACAACAGTGTGAATGCCTTGTCTTGATCCATAAACGTATAGGTCATATAATATAGCTATAGAGCTGCATCTTATTGGTCACATAATAAGGTTGTGTCTGACTGGTTAATTCTTAGTAACAGAAATTCTTATATTACAAGTTTTTAAAAAAGCACCTGGTTTTTTAAAAAGTTACTTTGGAGCAAAAAGGATAGATAATTTTAGTGGGTAAATCAATCAAAATGATACCTATTTTCATCAGGTTGGCAAAAAATATATTTTTTGGTGTGCTGCAGAATTTTAGTAATTAGTTTATATGCACTACAAGATGAAAAAATGTTGAAAATTGCTACATATAGATGGTAAGAAATTTTGTTATGTCTTTCGTCATGCACCAATGATAAAATAAGTCCTGAAGCCCTGGCTGGTGGCACAGTGGACAAAGTACTAGCCTTCGAACCCAAAGGCTGCTGGTTTGATCCCCAGCCAGGGCATATAACCAGGCTGCACGCCAGGTCTCCAGCCAGGTCCCCAGCTGGAGGCAGGTGAAAGGCAACCACACATTGATATCTCTCACCCTTCCCCTCTCTCCAAAAATAATAAATAAAATCTTTTAAAAATAAAAACAAAAAAACCTTCGTCCTGATGCTGGCCTATGTGAACCAATGATTGAGTCCAACGTCCCTGTGCCCCAAAGATGGCGCCCATGGGTACAGGATGACTCATCCAAGGACATACAGCAGCATGTGGTGGAACCAGGACCAGAACTAGAGACCCCAGAATTCTAATCTAATGTTTGTCATATGACTAAATAAAGGTTTCAGAATTGAGATGGACCTAAGGCTCTCACTGCTGACTAGAGGGGTGGCTGTGGACAAGCCACTGAATGTTCCCAAGCCTCAGTCTCCCCATTTGGAAAACAGGCTTATTCATAATTGAGTGCCTCACTTACATACTTTATCTCTAGGTTTTCTGGAAACTCCAGCAGAAGATCAATTAGGTTCACAAAGAAGCAGCTGTTTGTTTATTGGTCCCAGACTATTGGCTTGACCTTTCAGAGACTAGGGTTCTCTAGGGGTGCTGGGGGTCATGACTCAGGATCACCACCATGAGAAGTTACAATAGGACAGTGGATGGCAGGGGACTGCAATGTCCTTTGCAAACTATAAAGCACTCTACAAATGTTAAGGTTTAGCTCCTAGCCTGGTAGGCAGAAAAAATATTCAGAAAGTGAAAGAATGATGCAATGAATAACTGAATGTCTGCAACAAAGATAAGTACTGCTGTGGCACTGTTTCACTCCCCACACACATGTGTTACATGCATATGTGTATGAAGTGCCTGACACTAGCTGATGCACTGCCTGCGAGTGAGAAGGCAGGTGTCTCCAAACCCAGAGTCCCCTCTGCACTTCCTCAAGTTGCAGAGGCACAGTTCCTTGCAGATCTTTTTCTTCTCATGATTCTAAGGCTGTGGTCCCGCCATCAGCCTAATTAGGAACCAGCTCCTTAATTGCAAATAAATGCCAGGAGTCAGACCCGAGTGAACAACATCAAAGATGACTGTGCTCTGACCGAAACTCCTGCTTACTAACCCCTGCAAGGGGCCTGGCCTAGTTCCCAGCCAGACTCTGGGTCTCGGCTGGGACGGTTCCGGGGGGAGGAGGAGAGGAGAGGTGCAGTCTGGCACTGTTCTGGCAGGAGTCCTGCAGTCAGGTGTCCTGCCTCCTGGCTCTAATCAAGCAGGTCCCCTCCCTTCTCCCAGCCCCAGTCTTCTCATTGAAACAATGAGCTCTAAATTTCTGTGATGTAGTGAACATCACCACCCAATCTTGGGAAATTGCCCAGATGTCCAACAAGAGAACTGATGTTATATAGACTGAATGTTTTTGTCTCCTTCAGACTCATGTTAGAATATGGGATTAGTGCCCTAGTAAAAGAGACGCCAGAGAGCTCTCTAACCCTTTGAGCCTGTGAGGAATTGAGGAATAGCAAGAAGACACACCATCGATGAACTAGAAATGGGATCTCATCAGACACCAAATCTGCTGACACCTTGATCTTGGATTTGCCAGCCTCTAAAACTATGAGAAATAAGTGTGTTGCTTAAGCCACCAGTCTATGGCATTTTGTTATAGCAGCCCAAATGTACTAAGATAATGAATAAACAAAAATAATATATCCCTGGCATAAAAACAGATTCACAGATCAGTGAAACAGAAGAGAAAGCCCAGAAATAAACCCATACCTATATTTATATGGTCAATTAATACATGACAAAGGAGGCAAGAACATACAATGGGGTAAAGACAGTCTCTTTAATAAAAAGTGGTGCTGGGAAAATTGGATAGAACCATGCAAACAAATGAAGCTAGATCACCTTTTTTACACTACGTACAGGAATAAACTTAAAATGGATTAAAGACTTAAGTGTACAATTCAAAACCATAAAACTCCTAGAAGAAAACAGAGGCAATAGTATCTGTGACATTTCTCTTAGCAATGTTTTTTCTGATGTAGATCCTTGGGCAAGGGAAACAAAAGAAAAAAAAAATTAAATGGGACTACAATAAAGGAAAAAGTTTGCACAGTAAAGGAAAACATTGACAAAATGAAAAGATAACTATTGAATAGAAGATATCTGTCAATAACATATTACATAAGGTGTTAATACCCAAAAAATTTTTAAAAACTCATATAATCCAACACATGCACAAAAAACAAATGATCCAAATAAAAAATGGGCAGAGGACCTGAATAGATGCTTGACATACAGATGGCCAATAGACATATGAAAAGATGCTCAACATCACTATCACAGGAGAAAACCACATTAAAACCACAATGAGATACCACCTCACATCTGTCAGAATGGCTATCATCAATAAATCAACAAACAACAAGTATTGACAGCAATATGGAGAAATGGGAACCCTTGTGAATTGTTGATGGGAATGCAGATTGGTACAGCCACTAAAGAAAACAGTATGGAGTTTCCTCAAAAAATTAAAATTGGAGCTGCCTTATGACCCAAGGATTCCACTTCTGAGTATATATCGGAAGAAATCTGAAGCACTAATTCAAAAGACTGTATCCACCCCTATGTTAATTATAGTGTTGTCAATAATAGCCAAAATATGGAATGGCCCAATACATGAGTGGACACAAAGTTATAGCACATATATACAATGTAATGTTGGTCATAACAAAGAATGAAAATTTCACTATTTGCAACAGCTGAATGGACCCCCCCCGGAGGATATTACGTTAAATGAAATGAGTCAGAGAAAGACACATACCATAAGATTTCACTTTTAAGTGGACTCTAACAAACAAAATAAAAGAACAAACAAAATAGAAGCAGACTCATAGATACAGAGGTCAGATTTGATGGATGTCAGAGAGGGGAAGGGTTGGGGGCCTCGGTGAAAAAAGATAAAGTGATTAAGTACAAAGGGGTAGTTACAAAAGTCACAGAGATGTAAACAGCATAGAGAGTAGAGTTAGTAATACTGTAATAACTTCGCATGGTGCCAGGTAGGTACTTGACATATTAAGGGACCACTCTGTAAAGTAGAGAACTGTTTAAACACTATGCTATAAATCTTAAACTAATACAAAATAATACTGACTGTAAACTGTAGTCACTGAAAAGTCAAATTTAAAAAGCCAAAAATAATTTTTTTTAAACCAGTAAAAAAATGTTTTAAAGGTACAACCATACATTGGAACACTTACCAATAAAAAGGGACAAACTACTGAAACGCAGAACAATGTGCATCTAAAGAAGATGCTGTATTTCCATTTACATGAAATTCTCAAATAGATAAAACCAATCTATGGTGATAAACTCGGAACAGGGATGACCTCTGTGCAGTGGGGATGACTGGAAAGGAGTAGGAAGGAACTTTCTGAAATAATGGAAATGTTTGACATTCTAATTGGTACAATGAGAAGTCGGGTATACACATTGTCAAAAATCCTGACCTATGTACACTTAAGAGCTGTGGGCTTCATGGTAAATATAAGGCCTTGAAAGAGTTAAAATGTAAAAAGTAGGAATGTACTGCCAGGCCAGATCCAGTCCTGAAGTGGTCTCAGCAGGGCTCTGTGGTGGCCCAGGAAACAGCCTCTCCGTTTCCAAGCCCAGTAGGGGTGGCCGGTCTTCCTGGTGGTGCCCACATTCCTGCCACCAGGGGGAGGTGGATGCCTGGGGTCGGGGCTGGAAACAACAGGCCCACAACAGGCCCTATCCCTTACACTGGAGCAGCCCCTCCAATGGTTGGCATTCTTTCCTCTTGGCCTCTCCACCCAAGGAGGGTACTGCCAGCCCAACATGTAATTTTGTGGGGTTGCTGGGGCCCCAAGGGGGCCAACTGCAGGCTGGGGGAGGCAGGGAGAGCCGAAATCCTAAGAAATCCTTTAGCTTCTTTGAATCAGCAGTTTCTGTCAAAACAAAGGGCAGCAACTTTACTGTGTGCTCCCCCGTGGGCTACATGCTCCAAAAGCCTGAGCACACGCAATACAGCTTGTTTTCTTCTCAATTCCTCCTTTTCCATTTGGCCAGACCACCCTGGACTCAGCCACCCTGTGAAGGGAACCTAACATGCGCCCAGATCAAAATTCTCTCATCCGCCTAGGCTGGTGGCACAGTGGATAGGCACCGGGCTGCAAACCTAAAGGTCGCTGGTTCGATTCCCCAGCCAGAGCATGTAACCAGGTTGCAAGCCAGGTGTCCTGTCAAGTCCACAGCTGGAGGCAGGTGAAAGGCAACCATACATTGATGTTTCTCTCCCTCTCTGCCCCTCTCCCTTTCCCCCTCTCTAAAAATAATAAATAAAATCTTTAAAAAGGAAAAAGGAAAAAAGTCTCTGATCCCTTAGACTCTAGGGGAGCTAGATGCAAAGGCTCAGAGCGTTTTCAGGAGGCCGGTCAGAGCCCTCCTGGTCTCCAGGGTCTTGGCCACCCTTTGATCCCATGGTCCTCTGTTCAAAGCCTTTGATGCTGCTTCACACCAGACTTGGGCCACAGCATCCTCCCTGCCTCTCCCAGGGCTGGATGGAAAGGGTTAGCCGAGCCACCCCTGAGTAAAGGACAGACCCAGACTCCATGGAGCTGGGAAGGGAGATTCGGAGATCAGGCCCAGAAAGGTTAAATGACTTGCCCTGGGTCACCCAGCAATTTGGTGGCAGAGCTACAGGAGCCTAGGGCTAGCTTTTCCAATCCCCTTTTTATATATAAGCCATGCTGGGGCCTCTGGCCCTCCTGGAAAACGCCTTTCTTCTGTCCCATATCATGCCTGTGGCTTCAAGTTCCAGTCCAACAGGCAGCTTTTTCATCTGAGGCTCCTAGGCCTGGGAATAATTACATGGCCCTGCATCTGGTTAACCTAACACCCCTTTAAAAGCCTTGTTTGCCCATTAGATAAGTAGTTTTTGTTATCAAACTTAAGGGGAAAAAAGGAGTTTCCACTTGACCTTCTTTTGTCATTTTAAGCTGTAGAAATGGCTTTAGGTTTTGTAGCAAGTCCAGAGATGCAGCATTAATTAAAGGCTCCTTTTTTTTTTTTCTTTGTTAAGGGAGGGGTCTACCAGCCCTTTATCCACTCAACTCAGGCAGTAAAAGCAGAGAAAGAATGTGCACGGGCCACATTAATGGTCAACAGCTTAGACCAAGCCTCCCTGCTGAACTCTTTCCAAAAGTAGGGCCCAGCTGACAGGAGTTTCCTCTTTTTGCTCCCACCCACCCCCCCCAACACCCCCCCCCCCCCCCCCCCCCCCCCCCCCCCCCCCCCCCCCCCCCCCCCGCCCCAATCCCCTCCACCTCAGCGCCAGCACCTTTGGCTCCTAGAGGAAACCAAGCTTCCAAGAGGAAGTTCCTAATCGGTCATTACATCACGGGCAGTCTGGCCACCCCTGCTGCCTGTGTAAGGTCCATCTTGGAGGCTCTTTCGGCTGCTGGTCACCAGGAGCTAATGTCTATGCTTACCAGACAGGCGACCAGTTGCAGATCTGCTGGTAGTGGGGTTTAACCCCAAAACAAAGAGTAAACAAATGCAAAAGGAGAATGACAAGCAGAGGAGGGAGGCCAGGAAAGACACAGTACATGTGGCCAAAATTCACAATTTTACACATTTAAAAACTGAGGCTCAAAGAGGTAAAGTCACTTCCTTAAGGTCATAGCAGAATAAGCCATATGGCTAGGACCAATCAGTTGT
Source organism: Noctilio leporinus (assembly GCA_004026585.1). Lineage (NCBI taxonomy): Eukaryota > Metazoa > Chordata > Mammalia > Chiroptera > Noctilionidae > Noctilio > Noctilio leporinus. The sequence goes on along the minus strand of PVIW01004808.1, from coordinate 40,178 downwards.
CTCCTGTACAGGGCTGGATTAAGAGCATGGGCCCAGGAGCAAAACTGCCTGCACATGAATCTCAACTCTATCACTCACCAGCTGTGAAATCTTGGGCAACTGACTTCAACCCCACCCTGGGCCTCAGTTTCCTAATCTGTAAAATGGGGATGCAATCAATGATTACTTCAGAGGGCTATAGGGATTAATTTCAAGTGTGTCTAATAATTCCTGGTTCAAAATAAGCATTCCATAAGTAACAGCTACTATTATTTTTACAAATAATATTATCACCATCATACAGTCTTTTTTGTTTTTTAAGATTTTATTTATTATTTTTAGAGAGAGGGGGAGAGAGAGAGAGGCAGAGAAACATCAATATATGGTTGCTTTTCACCTGCCTCCCGCTACAGACCTGGCTGGAGACCTGGCTTGCAACCTGGTTATGTGCCCTGGTTGGGAGTGGAACCAGCAACCTTTTGAGTCACAGGCCAGCTCCTTATCCACTGTGCCACCAGCCAGGGCAAACCATCATACAGTCTTAGCTCTATATATTATTTGTACAAATTATTTACTAGATTAATTCAGCCTGTATAGTTTCATGAAGGTATTCATATTAGATAATAATACCTGCAAAAATAAGATGTGCCAATGGAGTTGGGAACCAAGGGGAATCATAATAGAGGTTGTAGTGATGATAAAACGAGCTAATAAATAATAATAATAAACCAACTGACATTTAATGAACTTTTACCAAACACCAGACAGAGTATGAAGCACTTTAAATGCATCACCTTGACATGTTATTATTCATGTTATTCTCTCAGTCATTCCCATTTTAAGATGAAGGAGCTAAGGCCTGGAAGTCAAGTAGCATGTCCACAGTCCTTATACAGGAAGTTGCAAAGCTAGAATTTGAACTCACATCTCCCTAGTCTTAAAGACAGCAGACTTTGCATTATTCTTGTTGGTGCAACCCGTGGGCTCAAAGCCCCGGAGGATAGTAGGGTAAGGGCACAGGACTATAACCCAGCTATGTCCACTCCATGCTGCCACATGCAGGCTCTATAAAGACTTGGCATTAAACGGAGTCCTTGGATATGGCAATACTGTGATCTTGGGACAGGGCTGCTAATCCTGGCTGGGTTGCTGGAGGGTGGCAGGGCCCAGGTCAGGTGCTCTGTACTCCCTTCTGAATTCTCCAGTCCCAGAAGGTGAAACCATCCCCATTCAGAGGACCCCAAGTCAGAGGCCAGCGGCAGGGCAGCGTGGGAATTGTGATAAGCTGGCCTGATGCTAAGCCCACCCTCTCCCCTTTGTGCTGCCTCACCTATTCCCTCTGCTATTTTGGGGAGCCTTCAGACACCCCAGCCCAGAGCCCTTACACCTTATACAGGTATAAGGATGTCAGTGACTACCCAGGTGGGCCATAACTAGAGGCCTGCTGAGACCTGCAGGAAGGTCTTTCTTTCAGCCTTGGCACCCTGACCCTTTCCTGCTTGGCCCCATGGCTCCAGGGAAACAAAAGTGGCAGCCTGGGCTGAGGTGGGTAAGGTTTCCACTCTTTTATCTTGTGCAGCATTCAAACAAATTCTGAAAAGGTGAACTCATCTTGCAACGTGACATAAAATAAGCTTTAGCCCAGGCCCTAGTATACAGACCTGCTCAGCCTTTCTTTCATAGACAATTTCCTCAGGACCTACTGCTCTGGTGGGCAGGGAGACTCGCCAGGGGAAGAAATCTGGGGCCCCACTTCTGCCAGCATCCATCTTACCCTGGTGCCCTGGCAAGATTGTTCCAGGTTCCCTGGGCCCAGGGAGTAGTGGCTTTTCTCCCCAGGCCTCAGTACCTCCTGCTTCACACTTTGCAGGCAGCTCTGGCCGCTGCGAGCCACGCCACGCCACACCGGGGCTGCCATCAACTGCTCTCTCCCATGAGAGCTGACGGGTCAGGCTCCACACCAGAAGCCCTGGTGAGGGCAGGGAAACCCCTGGCAGGGAGCACAGTCAGGTGGAAGCATTCTGGTTCCAGTGCCCTGAGAGGGAAGGATGGTGACAAGTGTCTCTGAGGGAAGGGACAGTGATAAGCAGCATGTAAAGAAGGAACCAGTTTCAGCAACAAAAAAGCTCTGAACTTTGCTCCCATTCTAAGTCCTCTTTTGTTTTATCACAAAGTCAGACTCTGCGCGCGTTTGTTTTCTTACCCAGAGAACTTAACCCAGAAGTGGGAAAGCCTGGCTTTTCATATTGGCCTTGGAAAGATTTCAAGTAACACTATTTGTGCAAAATAGTAACCCTGGGTACCTCGGTCCCCCCCGAAAGAGGCGGCAGTTGTGAGAAGGGAAGGGCTCCCAGATCCTCCCTGCCTGCCGAGGGAGCCTTGCTTGCAGCTGAATTCCTGAATTCACACACAAACCAGGCCCCTCACTTGGTCGTCTGGGTTTTCAACTCAGGCTTTCAGTGCCAAAGTTCACCCATTCAACCCAGCTTTGACTTCCCTGTGGACTCCCAGACCACAGAGTACAGAATCAGCCCTTTGGGGGTTCAGATGGGGACAGACAGGGCACATGTCAGAGGGCCAAGGATGCAGGTCCATGGCAGATGGCAGTGTTCTGCTTCAAGGAACATTCTGGCCCCACAGGTTCCCAGAGTTGGGAGAATTCAGGGCACCTTCATTTTTCTTTTATTTCCTAAGTACAATGTGAGTTTTATTAGCAAACCTCCCACCTCTGACTTCCGCTTTGGACCCAATATAAAGCCATAAAAGCAGAGTACTTCAAAATGACTCTCAATCAGCTTGTCTCTACCCTAAAGGGCAGGAACCCACCATGCCAGTGCACAAACATCCCAGAGGATGACCAGGTGAGGCTCCCACAGCCTGAGCTCCTCAAATCCCTGGCCTCGCCACCTCCTACTATCCGGGTCCCTTAGCTGTCTGTGCCCTTAATAACCTGTTCTCCATGTACTTTGTCCATTCCACTCTCTCGCCACCTGTACAGCTTCGAGACCACAGGCAGTAGAGGTGAACTGGTGCAAATCCTAACAGCTCTGTTGCTATGGGCAAGCAGCTATGTCTCTGAGTGCCAGGACCAGCTGCTAATTTGTGGGGACCCAGTGCAACAGGGCTCCTTGTTCAGAAATTATTCAGAATTACAATGGTGAAAGCAGAGCACTGAATTAAGCAGCTGCACCTCTGAGCACGGACCTGAGAGAGGCATGTACTGCAAGCCTGTGGAGCTGACCCTGCTCAGTGCTGGTTTCCTCCAGCTTCTTGTCACTCACGGGGATGTGAGTGGTTAGTAAAGGGCCTGAAACAGTAATTGGCACTCAAGGAGTATGAGTTTCCTCCCCTGTTCTCCAAGTTTTGAGAGTCTTGCTCAACTGGTAAGACCCCAATGTCACCTCCTTTGAAAAGCCTTCCCAGCAAGTCCCTGGGTCTAAATCCCCTCTAATACTCTCACTGCTGTGGCTTGTCATCAGGAGGGTGTGTGCTCCACCCTACCCATCTGATTAGGCTGAACTCACCTCTGCCCCTCCTCCCCAGGGACCTAGTGCTGTGCAGCCTGACGAGGGTGCTCTCAACAATGGGGTGCTGATGGAATTTTACATCCGAGACCTGAGAAGGCAACTGAGAAATCATCAGGTTTTCCCTGTGTTTGAAAAAGGCACAGCAGCAGTACTGTTCCCATTCAACAGATGACACCACTGATGTTCAGAGGCCAGGACGGTGAGGCAGCAACACCTCTACTTGCTGATCCTCATGATGCAGCCTGGCCAATGGGACACTAGATAAGCTCACTAAATGCAAGGTGTGTTCCAGTGGCTCAAAAATCAGTCAGTCACCTAAAGCCTATGGCCATCTCAACTGGTAACAGGGGTGGATTTAACTTAACTGGATTGATAAGTCTATGGCAGTGAAAGGAACAGAAAGCATGGCTCAGAATAGGAAAACCAAAGAATACTGCAGGGGGGCTGGCTTTCTTGTTTGTAAAGCTCTCAGAAATAAGCCTCATCCTAACACCAGGTTGCAGTTACTTACCAAAGAGACTACCATGTGACCTTTGCAAGTCAAACACTTTGCAAGCCTTAGTTACATTAAAGATGTAAATCTGAGATAAACATCCCCAAATTAAAGTCCCAGAGGTAAGGGCATTCAATTTTAAAATAATACTTGTGTTAAATTAATTACTTTAAAATATCCTTTTATAACACAAAGGTACAAAATCCATGCATCTTTAGTGAATGCTGAGTCCTCCACACTCGAATTTTTTTTTTTAATGGGAGGGTTGCCTAGAGCATTCTCGTATATTTCTTGAACACCCAGGAGTGCTTTATAATAACCAAAAGCTAATATTGACTGGAGAGATCTTTAAGCCACAATTAAATACTAATATTTGCTGTAAAGAATGCAGTAACATGAGATTTAAATGTTCCCTACAAAACTGTTGCAAAATGGCCCAAGGGCTTGGCAGAGGCTTACCCCTGTGACCTGGTCTCCTGTTTGCGGCTGTGCTACTGTGCACGGTTGATGCAGCTAAAGTTGCTCAGTGCCATCCTCACCCAAGTTCCAGGTACAGAGGAGGAAGGGAGCCAGTCTGTCCATCAATTCCATTAGGCTAACAGGTGGACACAGCCCCAGAGGCGTGGGCCCCACGCCTCAACTCCAAGTCCATGACTGGTTTTCAAAGCAGGAGGAGACCAAGCTTGGTTCCATAGCCTCTATAACCCAAGCCAAGGAGATGTCTCAATCCCCATCAATGGTGATGATGGAATGCTATTTTTTAATGGTAAAGGATTTTCTAATTCTCCAGCCCATTCATAAATGGCCCTGTTTTAGGTCATGGTATATCAAGCTCAGAGGGGTTGGCTGACTGCCTTGAGGTCTGCAGGGTTAACGAGAAAGCATGATCAGGGCTCCTCCACATCTTCTGAGGTAGAAGGTACTCACTCCTTTTACTGTCACTGCATCTTGGGAAGATAAACCATTACCTCAGGAAGAGTTTCACATTCCTTAAAGTAATTTTTTAGACTATGTCTGGAAACATGCTGTATGACTCAAGTCAATGCAGCAATAATGCCTCAGTGATGGTCACAACTATCAACTGCTTCTACTTGGTCTCCTATCCCCAAGGCTAACCTTTCAGCCAAGAGGGGCATGTGGCTTATTTTCCATGATCCAGTTCATAGTCCGAGATTAAAAGACAAGGGAACCCTGGATGGTGTGGCTCAGTGGACTGGCACCAGCCTACAAACCCAAGGGTTACTGGTTTGATTCCCAGTCACATAACCAGGTTGCAAACCAGGTCTCCAGCTAAGTCCCCAGCTGAAGGCAGGTGGAAGGCAACCATACACATTCATGTTTCTCTCCCTTTCTTCCTTCCTCCCTGCCCATCTCAAAAAATAATGAATTTTTTTTTAAAGTTTTTAAATAAAATATAAATAAATAAAGTCCCTGGCTGGTGTAGCTCAGTGGATTGGCACTAGCCTGGGAAACCCAAAGGTTGCTGGTTCGATTCCCAGCCAGGGCACATAACCAGGTTGTGAGCCAGGTCCCCAGCTGGAGGCAGGTGAAAGGCAACCCCACATTGATGATCCTTTCCCTTTCTTCCTCCCTCCTTGCTCTTCTCTCTGAATATAATAAATAAAATCTTTTAAATAAAAACAAATAAACAAATAGAAATAAAAGGCAAGGGTCCAAGGGAGACCTCAACTGATGGCAAAGCCCAAATGGCTTCTAGAACTAACCCCCCACCCCGACCCTCCGTAGGGCTACTTGCAGCCACAGAGCCCTGTGTGATGTGAGGCAAAAGGAGTGTTTTTCCTGACTCACGGGTAAGCCTAAAGGGACTCTTGAGGATGGGGTAGGGGATGAATAATCACGGGTTGCACAGGTCTACCTAGAAAGCAACATACACCTGGCATGTGTGGGCCTAGTAAACATCAACGGAGATTCACTAAGTAAGGATCCTGTTCTGAGTTGCGGCAGCTGCCCTTTCTAGTCATCCTATGGAAATCCCACTGCTATTGAGCACCAACTATCCACATGCCCCATCTCATTTAACCCTGAGGAGAAGCCTAGAAGGCAGGTAGAATTTTACAAAGGAGGAAGTGAAGGTCCAGGGAGATTAAACCCCTTGCCCAAGGACACACAGCCAATTAGGCAGAATTTGAACCCAGGGTAGCCAGGCTCCACAGCCACTCTTCCTTCCATTCCTCTTTGTAGAGCGTCAGGAACTAGCCTATCGCTAGTTCCAACAGGCAGTCAGTGCTGCCACTCTCCCATGGGTGCGACTGCACCTCCTCCACAGGGGCTGGCGCCCGCCATGCAACCCCCATTCCTTCCTCCTCCCTTCCCCATGGGCACAAATGGCCCTGCAGGCCGCCTGTCTGCATTCCTGGAGCACATGCCCAAGTTGGGCCCACTAAGGAGGATCCCAAGTAATTCAGCCCATAAATTATGGCCATTGTGAATTTCCCTTTTAGCCACAGGCAAAGTCAAACTTTTCCTTCCCTCACCGTAGTTAACCACTTTGTTCACTGTATCGCTCACAGCTCTCCCTGGCTGGGGGCCAGCTCTCAATTATTAATTAATCTGGGAGGCACAGGTTGCATTCCTGGCCACCTAACCACTTCCTCCTGGGTGGGGGATGGACAGCGCTTTCAGTTACATCAAGCATCTCACAACATGGCTATCTTGTAGCCATAGCTGCAAGAAAGAGCACTTAAAACCGGTTTAAAAATTACAGCAGAAAAACCCAAGCAACCAGAAGCCCCTTGCCCAACTCCCTCCAAAGGCACCAATCCAACCGGTGGGCCACCATCATTCTAAAATCATGACTTAGCCCTGGCTGGTGGCTCAGTGGATAGGCACCAGCCTATGAACCCAAAGGTCGCCGATTCGATTCCCAGTCAGGGCACATAACCAGATTTCAAGCCAGGTTTCCAGCCAGGTCCGTAGGTGGAGGCAGGTGAAAGGCAACCATATATAAACGTTTCTCTGCCTTTCTTCCTCCCTACCTGCCCTTCTCTCTAAAATAATGAATAAAATCTTTAAAAAAAAAAAATGAAACCACAACTTGCCGCAGTTTCTGGAAGTTGGTGAAATGAGGACACGTTCCCCTGACCTACAGGCTGCCACCTGTGTGTGTGGTATAGGAAGGGGGTACCTGGTATGCCCTCCCCTTTGATAATTCTCACTAGCCACAAAGGGAGACTACTTGTAAGACAAAAGCTAAGAGGCAACCCAGAGGCCGGGTTGGGGAAGCTGTTGCCTCTCTAACTCATGGCTCACTTTACCCTCACTAGATGAAGAACATGACAGGCAGCTGGGTTGGCAGAGGGCAGGCGAGTCTACAGTTGACTCACTTATGGCTCACTTTACCCTCACTAGATGAAGGAAATGACAGGCAGCTGGGTTGGCTGAGGGCAGGCGAGTCTACAGTTGAGTTCGGGTTTATTAAAGTCATTCCAGGTATTGTCCGGGTGGTAAGGAAAAGGATGGAAGTGTGAGCCCCTCTTTATCTGGGTCAAGTCTTTGGGAGGCATTTACATGGACAAACACCCCAAGGAGACAGACAGACCCGAGTGTGGCACGTAGCCCCTATCCATGATAGTGAGATCCAGCTGTGAAATCAGACAACTTTCCTAACATCAGTGCTACACTCTTGGGCTAAACAGGATCTTAATTCCCTAATTAAAAGTAATGCTGAATGGTTGAAACCACTGCTCACTGAAAGAACAGCAAGACAGAACCCAGTGCAGGGCAAAAATGATAGAAGGAATATATCAGATCATAAAAAAAGGATAAGTGTTTGCTGCTGCTGAAAATTGCTATCAAGTATCCTCCCCTTCTCCTCTTTCTTCCACTGGTTCTGTATACACCCCACCTTATACACACCTCATCTGGAGTATCCACTAAGCCAGCCAGTCAAGCCCGGGGGACACAAATCTTTAGGGAAAAACCTTGGAAATCTCATGCCTTATCTACCCCACAAAACGTCTGCTTTTGATCTGATAAAACAAATGACTTGCTCCCCAAGTCTTCACGTAACATTGACACTTCTAGGGAGGGACACTCTGGCTTCTCTTACTCTAAGCATTGAGGCTTTTGGATAAAGCATGCATACTGCCAAGATAAATTATTCTACGCATACAATAAAGTACTATTAATTAGCACTCATAAATCCAGAGTTCGTAATAATTCCGAAAGCAGCTGGGTTCAAGTTAAAAAAAAGTTTTGATAAACAAATGCAAAATATAAATAAGGTTCAGGAGAACTGTTTATCCTACTAGCACTGTATAAACAACTGGTGTACCAATTACAAAGTGCTCTTATCTGTTCGCTAAAGCAGATCTCCAAATGACCTCTAACAGGAAACATTATCCAGTTAGCATCACAGTCTTTGGTATTGGAAAATCACAAAACGTGGTTTATTAGACAGCATTCTTCCCAATCACCCACTCAATTCACCAGAAACTGTAAGGAGTCGCCAAGTGGTCAATGTTCCCTTTCAGTGTATATGGAAAGAAAGCTACTGGATGGCTGAGCCTCCAGTGTCTCCAGGGCCTCGAGGCCCTTAAATGGCCACCCAGAAAAGACTGGCAGCCCTTGGCTCTCGCACATCAACATGCCACCCAGTTGTCTCTATACCCACCTTAAAGAAGCAGCATTCCCTAGGGCATTTGGCCCAGGCACCCAGCCAACTGGGGCACATCCCCGTGACAGCCCCCGAAGGCATCAACCACAGTAGAAGAACCAAGGACATTTACAGCCTCCTTGGTGATTTACAAGTTAGCCAGGCCCCATGTTTTCCCCCAGGAAGAAAGTGACACAACTGGAAGGAACAGGCAAGGTGAGAGGCCCACAGATAAGGTTGGAGAGTGTGGGGTGGCAGAAAGAGGCCCCAGGAAGAGTTGGGAAGCCAACTGTCAAGCTAAGAGGGTGTGTTGGTCCTGGCCTGTGAGGAACAGACTGCAAGGCCCCAGAGAGGCGGGCAGTGGGCCAAGCTGGAAATGCCGAGGGCCGATCCAGCTCAAGAAGAAGGTCCTGCCAAGTCAGGGAGGCGGCACTGATGGGGGAATGGCAGGTTCCGGCCGGGCAGGTCCCCAAGGCCACCAAGTCAGGAGCAACTGCCTGTATCTATGGGCACGTGGGGGCTGGAGCTGTGCCAGGGAGACCCAGAGCCGCCGGTCGCCCCAGGGTGCCTTTGTTCTGGCACTGCCATGAAGCCTGCCAGCCTAAGGACCCCTGGGGAAGGCTGAGTCTTTCCAAGTGGCACTGACCTTGGCCAGGAAGTCAGACCCAGACTCCAGACCAGAGAGAGGATTATTCTCCCTCCACCTTCCATCTCCTAGTTTTGAAGCTGCTTGGCAGAGCTCCCTAAGAAGGCTGCCCACTCCAGGCCTGCTGTTATTGCTCTTGTGGGAATTTCAGATATCTTCTGGATTCTTGAGACCCACTGGGTGATAGAACCAGCCTCAACTCCCTAGTAGGCTAGGAGCAGCCTCTCTGCTGTGTCTCCAGGGGAAGACTCATCTTGTGAGGCAGGGAAGCCGGGTGTCCTGGTGGATGCTTTTTCTCCGTCCCCTACCAATTCACATGGGCTTCAAAAAGCGCCACCAGGTAAGACCAACAAAAACACTGAGGCTGGGGCTTGCCACAAACATGCCTCCAGACAGACATTCTGCCACAGACACCATGGGTTTTGTAGATGATACACAGTTTGATCAAGAGGATCAGAGCATCCCCTTGGTTCAACCCTCTCCCTCCTCACGGCCTTTACCGTAAAACAGGCACACCAACTCACTTATTTACAAAGACCCACCAAGAACCACATCCGAGCAGGTCATTCACGTCAGAGTCTGACCACCTCTACCTTCCTGAAGCATCCCCTCCTGACCACTCCGACCCAGCCACAAGAGCGGCCCCGCCCAGGCCTCGAGCATGCTGGAGCTCCACCCTCAAACCCTAGAAGCCAATTCCCTGAAGGGAAAGAGTGGGTAGGATGTTTTCAAGAACCACTCATTGTGGGTTTGGGGTCCAGCCAACAGAAGTGCCACTGACATGCGAGAACATTTGCTTAGGAGGCACCTTTCTCGTGCTCACTAAATGCCTACTATGTGCCAAGCACCTTGGAAAGGGGGAGATGGAAGGTGAGGGGAGAATGGAAGGTGTCCTGGAGGCTGGGCCTGACTTCCTGCCCAAGGTCAGTGCCACTTGGAGGGGCTCTGCCTTCCCCAGGGGTCCTTAGGCTTCAGGGTAGCACCAGGACAGAGGCACCCTGGGGAGACTGGCGGCTCTGGGTCTCCCTGGCATGGCTCCAGCCCCCTCATACCCACAGGTTTCCTGGAGAAATTTAATCCTGTGGCGAGGGAAGTGCTGGAGGCTGAAGTCAGAAGAAACTAACGGAGATGTCATAGGAAATCAGAGAGACTCTTGTTTTTGTAAATATCTTCTGGTCAGTTCCAAATTATTTAGTGGGCTACACACACATATTTTCTCCCTCGGACCAAAATCACCCTCCCTGAGATTTCCAGTCCCAGGGGAACAAAAAAAAACAGTGTAAATATTCTTTGCAGCTGGCCTATAGGAGGTGAGCACAAGCTGGGGCCTGCAGCTCACTGCAAGCCTGTGGAAAGACCTACCACTCCTTGTGAGTTCTGAGGGTCATTTCCCTACTCCCAATTCAAAATAGACTCTGTCACCTGGGGCATCCACCCACCACCCCAGTGGATCATGTGAATATCTTGGGTTGAGGGTGAGAGGGGTGCACCACTCTCGGATTGGTGGAAACTGAAAATTGTAGAGCAATGTGGAACATACTAACAGCAACATCATGTTTATTTCCAAGAGAAACTGAGGGGACTCTACAGGATTCCTAGGGAATTGCTAAATGTCAGAGCTAGAGATCAGGCATCCCAACCTCCTCCCCTTACAAGAAAGGAAACTGAGGCTCAGCAGAAACCACTTGCCAGTGTGTAGGCAGCAGGGCCAGGTCTCACAGCTAGGGCTCCTATCTCTTAGAAATAATGACTTGGTCCTTAATACCGCTGGGCTCAAGGAACAAATAATCCTCATGAGTCTGACCAACGAGAAATATTTTTGCAAAAGAGTCTGTTTGTTTGTTCTTGTGGGTTAGCAGGGAGAGAGTCCTTCCTCCATCACTGTCGGAATAACTCCCCGCCTCTGCCTGAGAAATGACCCGCCCCGGCTGGCCGGCACCACCGCAGACTCTCAGGCAAAGGATGTGCGTTGCAAAAATGGGGCAAAGTTTCCTATTCTGAAGATAACATTGTAAGACACAGGAAGTCTGCAAGCAGAGCCTGCATTTCCAGAAGGTCTCTGCACACCCATTCGCAACCGCTTCCATTGTACAGGGTTTCTAGAGATTTGAGGCTGGGGGATGGGTAGGGAGAGGCTGGATAGATGCTGGGAAGGGGCAGCAACCCTAGTTCAGGTGAGAGTCCAGAGAGGGCTTGCCAGGACCCCAGGCTCACTGGGCCTCCCTGAGGCTGGGCTTCTTCAATGGAAAGAGAAAAGGGTTAAAGAGCTAGTGATTGCCCTACTTTAGGCCCTTGAGTCCAGATTCCCAGGCCCCGCCCCTGGAGATTCTGATTCATGGGTCCTGGGTGGAGCCCAGGAATCTCTGTTTTTAACAAGATTTAAGAGGCCCCTTTTCTGGCTCTGATATGTCACCATCCCAGGAGTGCAGGGTTCAACAGCCTGGTATGTTAGGGAGAAAGCTAGCTTCTGTGAGGGAGAAATGACAGGGGCAGGAAGGAGTCGAAAGAAAATCGACTTTCTAGAATGAAAAGGACGTGGCGGTCCCAGCACCAGGTTGGCAGAAAAGCAGGGAAGGCGACACTCTGGAGCCACCATGGGTGGGGGTGTTTGAGGATAGGCCCTTGAGACAGTGTGCACCTCAGTGTGGGATTTGGAAACAAGGACCTCAGTTCAAATCCCAACTCTACCACTTTCTAACTGTCTGGGAAAAATGGCCAGAGCCACTCTGGGCCTCAGGTTCTCCATCTGTGGAATGGGACCAATAGCACCCATGACAAAGAATTGTTGGATGGGGACTAACCTGCTAATAGCTGACATGCCTTGCAGGCTCACCATCTATCAGGCACATCTAGTTCCCACAATAGCCCTAGGAGACAGATGTTCCTGACTGTCCCATTTCACAGATGAGAAAGACAACTGAGGCCTCCTGACCAATCCAAGGTCACTCACTGGTAAAGGGGGTGGTGCTGGGGTTCTCATTCAGTCCGACATTTCTGTAGCAGGTAGGGAGGCTCCCCAAAGATGTTGCCTTCCTTCCACAGGCACTGTCTAGAGCCTATGCTGCACACAACACCATTCCCAGGAAACCAGACATACATCTTCCCTTAGAGTTCTAAGTCCAGGGGATGAAAGAGCACACTGCCCAGGAGAGCACTGTCACTAAAGGGCAGTGAGATAAGGAAAGGCAGGCTACCAAATCCATGCGGGGAGGCATACTGCTAGTGCCATTACAGAGGGTTTGGAAGGGATGGGAAGGGAAAGTGGTGCTCCAAGAATAGATTAGGCAAAGGCACAGGGGCAAGAGAAGACAAAGAGAAAATTCTGTGCTACGGCTAGATTATAGAACACAGAAGTACTCATGGAGAAAGAAGAGTCTACAGAGGTTGGCAAGGGCCAGACCATGCAAGACCTTGATTATCCAACTGGGGCTGAGCACTTGTGCTACCTTGTAGGTATAGGGAGCCAAGGAAAGGTGATGGGCAAGGAGGGTCAGGGCGCAACCCATTCTCCACTGTTTCATGGGCGCACATCACAGCTGACCATTAGCTCGTTAAGGGTGGCAGCCCTGCTTACAACTGCGTGCGATTAAACTAAAAGACCATAGAAGTGAGACCACAGAAGTGAGAAATCTAGGACAGTGCAAAGCACCCAACACTGAAGATACAAAATTTTGTTTCATTTTGCCCTGATCTTTATTTGTCAAGCCCATTTAGAGGCAACTCTAGTTTAAAAACAACAATAACAACAAAACTCAAGGGGTGACCAAAGACCTCATCTGTAAATATATACCTATCAACAAGTTCACAGAGTTCCTAATCCTGTCTCTGTCTACTGGATCTGTCAACTTTGGAAAGAACTATGTTATAAAGACCCATTCTTCTGGGGGCTTCTCAAGTTCTCTTTTTAAATCTGCTTTTTTGTTTTGTTTTGTTTAGATTTTATTTATTTATTTTTAGAGAGTGGGGAAGGGAGAGAGGAAGAGAGGGAAAGAAACTTGAGTGTTTGGTTGCCTCTCCTGCACCCCCAACTGGAGCCTGACTCAAAACCCAGGCCTGGGAATCAAACTGGTGACCCTTTGGTTCACAGGCCAGCACTCAATCCACTGAGCCACACCAGTCTAGCCAGGGCTATTCATCTTTGATCTAGATATTTCAAAGCTATGTTGTTAGGTATATAAAAATACTCATTTATTTTATCTTGCTGATCATTTTAGCTTTGATCTATGTCAGGGGTCAGTAAAAGTCAAATCTGGCCCACCATTTGTTCTTGTAAATAAAGTTTTATTGGAACATGGTCATGCTCATTATTTTATGAGTTGTCTGTGGATGCCACAATGACAGCACTGAGCAGTTGGGACAGACTTTGCACAGCCTGCAAAGCCGAAAATGTTTACTACCTGAACCTTTATACAGGAAAGACTGACAACCTTGATCTTTATAAAATTGGCCTCTTTGTTTCTTTCAATGCTCTTTCGCCTGGAGTTATTTTACCTCCTATCAAAATCACTGCATTTGCTTTCTTTTGCTTAGCATTGACAAATATATATATATATATATATATATATATATATATATATATATATATATCTTTTACATATCTTTTTCCCCATTCTCTTTAGTTTCAACTTTCCTATAAATTTTGTTTAGGTGTCTCTGTTCTGGAAATCCACATGTAACTGGACTTATAGAAACACAGTCTAAGAGCTTTGTAACATTTATTGTCACTAGTGTTTGTACTTGCCACCTATTTATTTTAATCAACCATGCTGTGTTGTTTTTTCATACTGCTAATTTTTATAGTAGTTAATTCTCAGGAGAAAGGAGGGCGGTTAGCTAAGAAAGAGATGTCTGCTTTATCAGTACACTTTGAATTTTATAGGAAGAGAACATAACTGTATTATTTATGTAGAGACACATTACATTTAATAATAAAGAGTAGAGTTTTAAGAACCAAGAATCATGAATATACAAGGATCCATACGAAGAATACTTCAGTCAACAAAAGTTCCAGCCACACTTTCCTTCCCACCACCTCCACCCGCAGACACACACAAAGACAACAACTTTACATAAATAGAGTTTATATAATGTGGAGTTTGCTTCAAGGAGTCCTCAGACCTCTCTGTCAGACTAACCAGAAACCAGCCCCTCTGGCCACGGGAAACTGCTCCCTGAGGTCACCCAGCACGCCCAGTTGGCGTCTCCCCACCCCCACCCCTGGCCCAGCCAGCTCCACGTTTACAGAAGGCCTAATCCCCAGTGCCCAGGCCCATGAGTTCTGCCTGTGGCTCTGTTGTCCTGCCAGCACTTCCTTCGCAGAAGCTCAGGAACATTCTGGCATTCAGGGCGTGTGTGCGGAATGCAGCCCTCAGGGCAGGCCCTGCCCGGGCGCCCCCTCCAGCACAGAGCTGCTGCCCCAGCTCTCCCTGTTGGCCCCACCTCCAGAATTTCCTTTAGCCCTTTCCAGTATGTTGGAGCCAGGCAAGACCTCCAAGAGACTGGGGTGAGGCCCTGAAAGGAGCCGGAATTAAGAAGGACCAGTCTCCAGCCTGGGGAATTCAGGAGAGACACATCCTGAGGAGGTTGGACTCCCCTTCAGGAATGATGCCCTGGGTACAGGCTCTACCCCTGCCATCTCTGGGTCTCTGCCCCAATAAACTAAACAGTTTGTCCCCTCTTTCCTCACTCCAGTCCCTGTCACTCTGGTGGCTTCTTGTTAAAGAAGAGGTGATTAGAGGAGGTAGGCCCCTAACCAAAAGGAAAGGGGCATGTCCTTCTATGTCTGACAAGAGTCTGGGGCACCCACAGACGCCAAATTCGCTCTCCACCTATGACCCACCCTGGGTATCAGAGTCGGCAGTTTGTGAGGACTTTATAAAAGTGCTCCCTGGGCACCTGCTATGCTTTATGTTAGCCCTTTTCGCACTGCCCCCCCTGAATTGGATTTTTACAACAGACCAGGATGATACTACCACGCACACTGTATAGGTGGGGAAACAAGCTCAGGGAGATCACACAATTTACCCAGGTCACAGAAGTTAGTCAGCAGCAGAAGTCCTTCCCTACAGACCCAGGTCTCAGAACTTTTGGGGTTTTTTTCCTCCTTGCCATAGTTGCCTTAGGTACACATGAAGCAGAACTTCCAACATGCAGGTCAAGCCCAAAGCTCCCTGGGAGTAAGAGAAAGGTCTCTTCCTAGGGAGAAGAAACAGCTAAAATGGTCACAAGACAAAAACCCACAACTGTCACCTTGGTCCAGAGGACCCAGCTTATATACCTTAAGTCACTCATTCTATTCCTAATTTGCTGTGTGACTTCAGGCAAGTCACTTTCCCACTCTGATCCCCCATTTCCAAAACAAGACTGTAAGAAACTGGTGTGCCTTCCAGCTCCATCAGCCCAATTCCACCCATTACTAAACTTAATTAAGTCTCCACTGGAAGATTCTGCATCGCATGGGACCTCTCCCCCTTGTGGGTATGTGGATGAAGGGGAGGGCAGACAGAGCAATGGAAAACAAATATTTTCAAGGGATGGGAGTAAACACCACTGTTGGCATGGCAGAGCCGGTGGAGTTGCTGAACTAGAATCCTGAAACCGTTAAAAATAGGAAAAGAAACGGTACAGTTCACATATTTTGCAAAGCTAAGTTAAATCAACATCTGCAAAAAATATCCCCGTTAAACGGAATAGCAGGATTTCATTAAGTAAATTGCAAGTTGGCAAAAATTCTGAAAGAAAGGGGAAAAGCCACGGGCTGGCCTGTAATTTAAACCTTATTTTAACTGTGACAGCATGACTGCAAAGAGCTCCATTTCCAAACGAAAGGAAAAAAATAAAACCTAAAAAAAAATTTTTTTTAAAGGGCCTCCTGCACTCTCAGGCACGCCCCTCCCCCTAGCTTCCACGGACCCACAATATTTTCAGTAATTATAACGTTACCTAGTTTTCCCATGGATATAACAAATGAGGAACAAAAAGAAGGGGGAGGTGTGGCAAAGAGGGAGGAAAAAGTGAGCACACAAAGTCACCATTGTCACCTCTAATTAGGCTTTTTTTTTTTTACCAAAATGGCTTGAAACACAGAACTCTGGGAATCTTTTCCTTCCTCCAGGCGGCCTTTCTGTTTAATCCCACTATGGGCTCCCCTGGCCTGAAGGCCCATTTGGAGATGGGAGCCCAGCCCAGCCCCATCCAGGTATGGAGGCGATTACTCCCAACCCCCCTAATCCCTCCACCCCTATTGCATGGTCACTACCCTGGTCCCTCACCTCAAGCAGTGCTCCTCCTTCCCTGAGCCTTAGCTCCTCTTCTCTAAAATGGGTGATAACAGCAGCTTCCCTGCCCAGGCACTGCTGGGAGAGCAGTCATGAGCTGCCCATAAAATGCAGAGCACCCACAAAGCCCAGGGATGCACCGTGGGCTATTCCTACCTGGAGCCCAGGTTAGGGCCATGACTGCAACTAAGCAGATGGCTACAGGGGTGACGTCACTGACTGGTAAGCAATTGTGGGCACGGCCTTCAATACTAGAATCATGCCCTACACATTCTACCCAGCAGCCCATTCGTTCCCTCTGGGGTTCCATGTGGGTCATCTAAGGATGACCTTTGGCTTAATAATGTCCTCATCATAAAAAGAGACTTGAGCAGATGGGACCATCTACTTGGTTTTTAAAATCTGTCCTTTCAGTTAGTAGGTGGAAACCCACTGCCCCCACATAAACCTTACCGCTAGTTCCAGGGTCTAAAATGGGGGAAAGTAGAGCTATCCCATCCCTCATGCTTTGTAGCAACACCTGAAAGAGTTTGAAAACCACAGATCGAAGTTGTTGCCTCTCCCCTCATGCTACAAAGGAGAAACGGAGGCCCCGCACTCATATGGAAGGGTCTATCTGGTACCTTTGTGTGAGCAAGCCAAAATTTCTGTCAGATCCCCAGCCTGGAGGTGACTGCTCAACAAGGAAGTGACCCCTTAGAGCTGGGCCATGCCCCATAGGTCCCGAAGAAGCTTTTGAAGAGTAAGGGCAGCCCTGGAATGTATAAAGAGAGCTCCTTTCTGCACACAACTGATCTGCTGCTGGAGTTTTTAGAAAATCCAAAGATGGACTAAATGAGTGTGCAATCCTTACCTGCTCAGAGAGGGAAAGGAGCTTGCCTAAGGTCACACAGCAAGCAAGTGGCAAGAGGGGGCACTAGGGACAAGAATAAAGCAGCCTGTCCCTATCCCCAAACGAAGTCATACCTCCTTGATGAGTTGAGACACACTACCCCCAAACCACAGAGCCTTCTTCTGCTCCCCAGTTGCCAAGCTGCATCTATTGGGAGCCATAAAGCCTCACCTTGTCCCTTGCACTGTTGCCTTAAATGGACTTTAAGCCCTTTACTGTTACCTTAGGTTGATATGTGCCTTTCTTCTGAGCTTCAGTGAACTCACCTATAAAATGGGGATTATAATTAACTATACTCCGCTGATACCTGCTATGATTATAAGGATTATGAAAGACTTTTTTTTGTAAAATGCTTAAACTCTGCTGAACAACTAGCAGGCACTTACTCTAAACCACCCTACAATGCCCAGCACAGAAAGCACCCACCTGGTAACATCGCTGCAGAGAGACAGAAAGTAAAACAGGGCACATGCATTACCAAGCTCCTACCAAGTACTGTCCCACCCAAGAGGGATGCTGGTGAACTGCGTGTGTTTGTGTACAGGTAGAAGGTGATCAGGGAGACATGGGCACGACTCCTGCAAACTATATATTGAGCCAAGACTTTCTGCAGCTCCACAAGAGCCTGCTCATTCCCAGATAGTGTCACCTGCAGCCTGGTCAACTCTGACCTTTGTGTGAGCAGAGTATGAGCTCAACCCCTATGTTTAGTTTAAGGAGAGCACAAACCAGCAGCCCACTTAGTAAGAACAGTGGTAGCTGAGGGCATCCAGAGAACACAGAGTCAGGTGGAGAGAAAGGAGGGGTGAGAAGAGCCCTCTTGTCTCTGAGGACCAGACAACATTTATGGAACATTTATCAAATGTGCATTATTAACACATTCCCCTGAGACAGGCCTATCATTGCCCCCGTATTTACAGAGGACAAATGAGGCAGTGACCACCGGTGGTGAGTGTGGCAGAGCTGACATCTGATCCCAGAGTTTGAGCTCCCTGGTCCCCCTATATGTTGCCTCTTAGGGATTCTGATGGTTGAAGGGAGGCCATGTCAGGAAGCTGGGCCAGGAAATGAAGCCTCAGTGTCGCCTAGCTGGGGCTCCTTCCCTCAGCAAGACCCTATCCCCACAAACCTTCAAAAGAGCGATGAAGCCCTTGCAGAAAGGAAAAATGTATAAAGTCCCTCTCAAGTTTATGAGGATCTTTGGGGTGGAGGACCCAAGTTGGGCAGGGTAGGGGGTAAGTACAGGATCCTATCACAGCAGAGGGCTAGAGGGTCTACAGAGTCATTACCAGCCTGGGATCACAGGAGTTCTGGCCCAGTCCCTAATGAAGTGTGACTTTGAGCAAGTTGCTTCTCTTCTCAGAGCCTCAGTTATCCCAACTGTAGAATGAAATCTTGAGCCGAGTGACCCCTGATGTCTCAGGTCCATGAAGCAGGACCCTTAGGAAAGTCCACCCAGAGATCTGGGCGAGAAGCAGGCATGCCCCGACCACCCTCGCCACAACCACTTGCCCTTGGTGCATGTCAGAGCCTCCCAAGGAAGCCAACGCAGGAGGTGGGGAGAAATACATAGAGAGATGGTATGAGAGGGGCAGTGCTGCAGTTCTGGGAGCAAGAAGCCTCTGAGAATCCTTCACAATGTCTAACTCAGAAGGCTCAACTCTACCCAGATCCCACAGCTGGGATGACACAAGAGCAATCTGGGGGACAAGGTTGATGGCACTGGATAGGTAGGCACTGGGACCACCCACTCCCACCCTGGGCACACCCTCTTGCAGGACTACTCAGCCTCATTACCTTCTAGAGATCTCAGTACCTAGAAGTGCTGGGAAGACCTGTGCAGGCCTCGGGGCCTTTACGGCAGTGGCATGGTAGACTGCAGGGAGCAGTGGAAAAAAGACAAGGAGTTTTAAAGCCCAATCCAAGCAATCCTTCTCTAGGGCCCAATGACCTCATCAGCAAAATGGCCATAATTAAACAACCTTCCTAGGGCTGGCCATTATAAAAACTCAGTAAGACAACATATGTAAAGCACAGTGTTTGGAAAATGCTACTGTCACCCTCCCCTCCCACCGCACCCCCACCCATTCTTTTCTCTGGAGTGTCCCTCACTGTCCACACTCAGAGCTACACGTCACCTCCTCCATGAAGCCTTCCCACATTCACCTAGGTACCTCCTGCTGCAACCCCACAGCAATCTGTTCAGGTCTTTATTCTAGATTTCTGCATGTAATTTTTCATTAAGTGTCTGCTTCCATTATACTGCAAACATTCTGAGATACGAGGCTCAAGCTGGTAGGGTGATGTGAGACCATCTATCCTAGTGAAAGAACTCAAAGCACAGAGTTCTTTGTGACTTCCCATAGTGACCAGCAAGCCAGAGGCGGCCTTAAAAGACCTACTAGAATACCCTGTATGGCAGACAGATGACTGTTTTGGGAGTCCCAAGACCCAGACAAGCTTCCCAGGCCTCAGTTACTCCAGCCTGAAAATAGGCAATACCCCTGTTCTTCTCATGGCTTTCCTAAGGGCAAGTGAAAAGCTGACTTGTAAGCTCCCCCCGCCTTTTTTTTAAAGGAACCATTAAATGTTAGGGATTTTTATTATGTTTATAAGCAACTATAATAAAATGTACTTTGCATAGCAGCCTCCAATGGAAGGAGTAGGAAGAAAAGCAAGCTGGCCATCCAGGGCCTGGCTGAATTTCTGGTTGCCAGTCAGGCACTGTGTGATGTGCTGGTATCTCTCAGACTGGATCCTCTTTTCAACCTAACAAAGGTTCAGGCTGGCAGACCACCAAAGCTCCACTAGCACTGATATCCTGCTCCGTGCCCAGCAAGTCTAGTCTCTGAGGATACAGAGGACACAAATTAGGAACTTGAGTTCTGAGTCTGAACATCTTGATGCAACAACCTGCTCAAAAGTGGGTGAAAGCCACAGTCAAAGATCATGGCTGGTCCATTCCACCTTGGTAGGGCTTCTCTTCTCCCATCCTAGGCGGACTTTGCAATCTGCTTTGACTTTTGACACACACACCTTTCCTGTCAGAAAAGCAATGTTGCCCAGGGGCACAGAAGACTCTGGTTTTGGTTAGTCTGCACAGGACTCCGTTTCTGATTGTGAAAGAGAAAATGATAGACTGGACCCACCTGCCACCGTACAGCATGCTGGGAGCTCTACAGAAAGGATATGGCATGTGTGATCAGCCTGTAAGGGATGGGAGTGGGAGTGACCATTTTTTGAACATCTA
This sequence comes from Noctilio leporinus, assembly GCA_004026585.1. NCBI lineage: Eukaryota > Metazoa > Chordata > Mammalia > Chiroptera > Noctilionidae > Noctilio > Noctilio leporinus. The sequence goes on along the minus strand of PVIW01004808.1, from coordinate 19,499 downwards.
TGAGCCAAGTAGTAGGCTCAGGTCTGTACCTGAACTACCACTTAATTTGAGGGTCACAATAAGCCAGCAAGATCGGTTGGGTGGCTTTCCCAAGGCCATGGGCTCCCCACTGGTCCTGACTTCTGATTCTAGAGGATGATGGTAAAAGCCTCCAGGTCTGAGCCCTCTGTGCAGAGCTGCTGTCACCACTACCAACCTCTGACCTCCCACAGAACAGAATTCAACAAATGGCAAAGCACTCTCACCCAGAGAACCTCAAACACACAGCCTGCCTCATGCTTGTTCTGCAAAGGGCAGGGGCTTCTCAGGCTTTCCTTTGCTTAAAAGAAACTACTGCCCTGGGAGGCCAGTGGTAAAGTCTCCCGGCCACCCAGGGCTGGCACAATGGATGGTGCTCAGTTGACACTGGTTGAACGAACTGAACAAATACCTCTGGTTGGTACTCTGCTCACATGCCCTTAGCCCTCACCAATTCAGTGCATGGCTCAGCTTCCACATGCCAACACCTGCTTTTGTCCAATGGCATGTCTGAGAGTCAGGAAGGGAATGGGATAAATGCCCCAGGAGTGGTGGATTAATCCCCCAGCTCCCTCACCCCTCAGATGGGACAACTCTGAGGTGAGCTCTATGTTGTCTCCCAAAGTGCCCAGCAGGCTTTAGCACCAAGTGTCCCAGAGGTTACTGGCTTCTTAACGTTCCCTGCACTGGCCTCCCATTGCTTCCCTTCCCTATTCTCCCCCTGCTGTTTCCTGGGCCAATCCCTGTCCCAGTAAACTGTTTTTGTCTTAGGGTCTGCTTCTGGGAACACCTTGCCTTGGCACCAAACAAACGTAGCTCATAGCAGCTGGTCCCAAGTCCAGACTCCTAGGGTGACAGGAGGTACTGCAAAAGCGGGGGCTGGGTCTTCTCAGCCTACACCCTTGCACCAGGTACAGGCTGGCTCCCAGGAGGTGCCCACAAATGGGGCAATAAATGTTAAGATGCCTCATTTACTGAATATGCACTGGCCACATGAAATACTCACCCTATCCTAAGAAGTCCCCTGTCTAGTTGGGAGATAAAACAAATACATATATACTCACAAATAAGAGGTTTTTGGTACCAGGGGTTTTTCCTAGGAATCTAGATAAAAATGTTTTAAGTCTTACTAAGAGATAATGTACCCAAGGTCACACAGCTCTTCTGTCTTATGTGTGAAAACAGATTACAAGCCCCTCCAGGGCACGGTTGAGAGGAGACTTCTGTATCCCCCCCACAGCAGCTCACAGCAGACAGTCAATAAAGGGCCACTGATTAATCTTTGAGGAAAGACCTGGAGCCCTGGCCATAGCGAACCTTCAAGAGAGTGCCTATGTGTGCTTCCCATGTGTACACATTAGCCTCGAAGAACAGGGTCTGGCCAAGCTGAGAAAATAAGCTGCTGAACCATGATCTTCTCTTTCTCTCAGAGGCCAAACCCAACTCAGCAACTTGGAACCACTGTACAGCGCACACACACACACACAACCGCTGTACAGCACACACACACACACACACACACACACACACACACACACAGACTCAACTCCAGAACACGGTGTTCAGCAGGTATCTGGCCCAATCCACCCTCTGGCATCCTAGAGGATTCAATGAGACAACCTGCAGAGTCCTGAGCACATGGCCCAGACCCAGGAGGGCCTCCAGTGCTCACTGTGTCCCTACCTCTGAATTCCTGGACCCAGAAGAGCCCTCACGAGTACCTACTCCGGTAATCTTTAACCAGGAAGGCATAACATTGGCACCCAGGGCACCCGCTGCTGAATCAGACTAGGCACTAGGCACAAAGTTCTCCCGAGGTTCTCATCCAAGCCCCTGGTTTACCAGCGGAGAAACTGAGTCTCAGGGAGGGGCAGCAGCTGACCCAGGGTTCAAAAGCTAACACCATATCGCCGCCAATGCAGCATGTAGAGAAGCACATTGCATACGGCCCTTTCCCGAGAGATTTACAAGGAAACTCCAGTCCAGCTGCCTTTTCCTGACATCTCGGGCTAAAGTGAGTTAGGGCGCAGCAGGGAAGGGGAAAAACCTGGGGAGGGGCAGGAGTGGACACCTCCCCGAAGGAGCCTTGCCATCTAATGAAGCGAAAAGAACGCTTCAGGTGGCAGTTCAAATGCTCACGTTTTAAAGATGAAAGTATGCGATTCAATTAAATGTTTAAGTAGTGTTTTCTCATACTAAATCACTGAAACATTTGTGCATTCCTTGAATTTCTCAGGGCACTGTTCATTTTTATTTATTGTTGTAACCCAATGCCCTTAGCCGCGTGAATGGTGCTATTCGAAGGAAACTTGTTTTGCAACGGGGAAAGTTGTCCCAGGTCTCTTAAAAGGTTCATTATGTACGTGGTTAACTCTGTTCTATTAATAATCCCGGACTATATAGGCAGGGCTTACTTTCCATTTAGCATTATATTTTCCACAATTCTGTAAACAGCTCCTCCACACAAACCCTTTTGATATTTAATTCCTCCCTATTTTTTTTCCTAACCACTCTTCTCTCTGGGCCTACTCCTTTTTTAAAAAAAAAAAAAAAAGGAAAGAACGAAATCACCAAGCACACATATTTTTTCAATTAAGCCATGTTTGGTGCCAAAATATATGGATCCCACTAATAGCCATAAGTAATCTTAAGGTCTTTTCCCCAAATATTTTGATTATTTTACAAATCCCCCAAGGAATGTGCTGTTGGGGTGATTTATGGAGTCTAGGCAGGATTCCTCATTCAGGGAGGGGTCTGGCTGCAATGGAGCAAGTTAGGATATGGGGGTGGCTGTGTGTACCCCACAAATACCACCTCATGCTAAAGCAAAGGGGAAGAAGACCCAAAAGACTCTCGGGGAAAACTTTAGGCCATCTATGCAGGGGGAAGATGGGTGAGTTGGTGGCTCCTAAAAAGGACCAATGTCTGCAGCCGGCCCTCTGAGAAAACAGTGGCTAGAGCAGAACTGACCACTCCAGGTAATTCCCAATGTGCAATGATCCCCAAGACATCCGTTTTTACCTTGCACTCTAAGGTGGCATGTTTTTTTCAAACTCTATCAAATTTACACTGCTCACTTTTCAACTTCTCGTAAGTACATGTGACTAAGGGAGAAACCACAGTGGCAGAGGAAAGCTAACCTGGAATTAAGAACTACCCGTGAACATTATTCAGATGAAGAAGCAATGCTGGTGGGCAGACTGGAAGGTACCATAGCATGTCCATGAAGCCCCCCAATCCACACGGAACACCCAAGAACACTGGGCCATCGACCCTCAAAGACCAATTGGGACTCGCTGGCTGGGTTCCCCCTGCAGTTGCTGAGGAGCTGACCAAGGGGCTCAAGTCAAGGACAGGCTTGTTAGCAGGGACAGATGAGACCCTCAAGTGAATGGCAGGTGCAGCAGCAAGCACCAGGCCTCTGCAGCCAGAGTTCCAAGGCCCATCCACACCCTAGTGTCTCATGACCTCAGCAAGTCATGCACATCAGCCAAGCCTCAGTCTCCCCACTTGCCAAATGAAGCTAAGATTTTCTGTCTTTCTGACTGGACCCTGTTATGGAAGATTAATTGGATCGATTGGATTGTAAATGATTTTATTTATTTATTTTTAGAGAAAGCGGAAGGAAGCGGGGAGAAACATCGATCGGCTGCCTCTAATACACATCTCCATCCGGGCATGAGTCCTGGCCAAGGATCAAACCAGCCAAATTTCATTTTGTGGGAGGATGCCCAACCCACTGAACCACACTGGTCGGGGCAACTGGACTATTCTTTGTATAGGCGAAAATCAGGCCAAAAGGAATTCAAATGTTCAAATGCATAGCATCTCTCAGAAAGAAGTGTAAATATACCCTTCCCTTATTTATGTTTTAGAACGAGATTAACCCTCAGAGCCAGGGTCTTCCAATTCCAGGATTACCCCCCTGAACTCCAAGGAACTCAGTTCTTCACACTTGATTCTGATTTGAATGTCCTTTGAACCCACAACGCAGGGACTTCCTGGATTTACTGGAGGGGGTGGGGGAGTGTCATCATAACCATTCACATCGGAAGCCAGAATGGAGTCCTCTCCACATTACCTTTATCAACTGGTGCTGAACTGAACCTCATCTTTGGCCACCTGAGCAGTTTAAAGGGCATGAAATGAACAATAGCCAGAAGTGGCAGTCACTGTCTCAGCCTCCCACATAGACAAGAGCTTGTCCCAAAACAACATTTTCCCTGAATGAGCGAATGACTCTTCATAAGCAGGTATGCTCAGATCCCAACCTCCAGCGCCCCCGCTGCGAACACCAGGAACCCCTCACCCCAGTGGAAATCCAGAGAGGAACTGGAAGCCTCTGTCAGCAGCAGGAACAGTAAGTTGAAGTTAAGGTCCTTGAGGATGTGCAACAAAGAGCTGGTTTGCCAGGAAGGGAGACCTTTAACTCCTAGAAACTACACCTGCCCCATCCCACATGTTGTCCCAAATGCCAGGAGAGAGCCTGGGGGTCATGTGACCTTTTTGTAGGTCCCAGGTTTGCTGGAGCCAGAAAACCCCAGACTCGAAGACACGTAATAAATAGCGCAGTAGTCACCAAAGCTACACAGCTGCTGCCTCCCTTTCTCTCTACAAGCCCAGCACCTATCATGAAACCTTCTCCCACCTGTATGAGAGAGCTTGGGGAGGCCCCAGAGGGGGCGGGCTGAGACTGGTAAGACTGGTGCCAGCCTGCCCTATCTCCCCCTGCCCCCAGCACCTCCAGCTGATTCACGGGAGCCTCAGCCTCTTATCAGGGCCCGCCAGCCAGGCACCAGCACACATCCCCACTGGCCGCACCTTCCTCCCAGAGCAGGCCTTTGTTTCTGGCTCCAAACTGGCTATGGGAAGTGGGGCACAAGGGAGGGGTGGGGGTGCCACAGGGCCCTGGAGGCACTGCATGGGGCCTCCCCACCTGATGCCATGTGATCCTCACCTAGGGAGACACACAGAAGGGGAAAGGAACTTGATCCATCACCCACCCACTCATTCTGTGGATGAGCAAGCTGAGACCCAGAGAGGGATAGGGACTTGTCCAACGTCACACAGCAAGCTGAAGGCAGAGACTGTGCTGAGCCCCAGCTTTCATATAGTAGGCTGCTGCTGCATCATGCACCAACAAAGTAGCTGCACTTTTTCTGGTGCTTAGTGTCCTGGTCAATCAAATGGATTCAGCACTCAGATCTTGAGGAAACAAGCCTAGCATAGGTGTTTTTGGCAAAGTAAAAATGTGTCCCTAGAGCAGGAAGCCCTTCTCCTCTTAGCCTAAGCAGAGGGGAAGTTTAGGGAAATGAGGGGAGGGGACAGGACACAAGGGAGAAGGGTGCCATCAAGAGCTGTTTTACTGTCAGACCCAGGAAGTGGCTGAAGGACAGAGGCATGCCAGCCCAGGGTCTGCAAAAGAGGGGCCTCCCAGGATGGGGCTGGGGAGTGTGGGGGGAGGGAAGGAAGGGAATGAGGCTAGAGCTCTGATTTTAAAAGCAGGATGTTTGGCTGAGGCCTCTCCTCTCAAATAAACAATCCACAACCTTTTTCAAAACAGAGGGTCATGTCTGGGGAAGAGCTGGATCACCTTATTTCCATATCCGCTCCTCAGGAAAGTGCCACCAGCCACCTTTGAGGGCCCCACTGAGGCCTGGAGCAAGAGGTACTGGCAGGAACCAAAGTTGGGGAGCAGCTGCCCTTGGTCCAGAGGTCACCTGGGAGGGCCCCATCTTGATGGATATGTGGGGCCAGAGTCTTGCTAACTGATACCCTCCCTGGCCCCATCCTGACCACAGGTACCCAAATTCCTGGCCTAGGAAGAAAATCGAGTCCCTTATGAAAACTGAGGCTTAGACAGTGAAGCAACTACCTGGGTCACACAAGAGCAGGGGCATGAAATTGGCACCCAGATTCCCTGTCCAATGCACTCGAGCACCTACCTACAAGAGGGTGAAGCGGGTAACATACAGCAGCAAGAGGGGTCATCCCACTTTCTTGAGTGATCTGGATCATTCCATCACTTCCTTGGACTCATTTGTCCCATAAAGAATTCACACTCCTAGCCAGCATTTAGGGAGAAGGGACACTGTCCTAGGCTTCGGGTGCAGCCAGCTGTGAATAAGAATCAGACCCTACTTCAAAGAGCCCACATAGGCCTCCTTTGGTAACAAGCTGCTCTTTGTTATTTGACAAATATTCACCACATTTCTAGTCCCTGGAGCACTGAACCAGATGCCAGGGATGGAGGTACCTGGCTAAGATAGCTAAAGCCATGTGACCCTACCCGTACCCTGAACTTGTCGCAGCTCCCAAGCTCACACTCCTGTTGCCTTTCAGGTGTCCAGCAACTTCCCTGTCCGGCGGGGGACGGTGCGCGCAGTAACACAGATCAGGTCTCGGCTCTCATGCATGTTCCCACATGGCCTGGCCTGAGGCAGACCCAAGAGCATCCACTCAGAAACTGGGAGTGGACTATTTACCAAATGCCTCCCTTCCTCTGGCAGGAAGTCGCTCCCAGCACGGTGGTTTTTATTTTTTATTTTTTTTCCAACTCTTTCTGGGCTCGTGGTTTGGAAATGGCCAAGGGTTGTGAGTTACAAGATCCGGGCCCTCTCCTGCACGGATGCTAGGAGAAGTTAGAGCCTTCCCAGAGGGAGCTCTAATCATGAGTGAGCATGGCCTTTGACCTAGCAGTCCCACTTCCAGAAATTTAACCTAAGGAAGTACCTTCAGATGCATACGAAGTTTATGCATGAGGATGCTCTCCAAGAGAGCACAAGAGTTTTTGAAAGTTAAAACCTAAATATCCAAGGCCCTGGCTGGTGGCACAGTGGTTAAGGTGCCGGTCTGCGAACCCCAAGGTCACTGGTTCGATTCCCCAGCCAGGGCACATAACCAGGTTGCAAGCCAGGTCTGTAGCTGGAAGCAGGTGAAAGGAAACCATACATTGATGTCTCTCTCCCTCTCTGCCTCTCTCTCTTTCCTCCTCTATAAAAATAATAAATAAAATAAACCTAAATGTCCAGATCTTGGGGAAGGGGGTGGTAAGCAAATGCACATCCATGCGATGGCATAACTAAGCAGCCATTAAAAATTAAGAGTATCTGTTGAATTGAGGAAATGTTCTCAAAGTCCCTAAGAGAAACAAAGAAAGCTATAGCTATATTTACTTTTTAATATCACCCTTCTTTTCATTTGGCAATTTATACACTTATAGCAGATTTCTACTCCCATGTTTTGTTAAGAGAAAAGGATGACAAGAAAATTAACATTCTAAGCTAACTAAAACTAAAAAATGAAATAATGATTTCCTTTCAGGGTGGTAGAGTTAAGGGTAATTTGTTTTTGTGCTTTTCTTGTTTTCTAAATGTTCTGCATTAATCATGTCTTACTTTTAAAAAAAGAAAGAGGAAATGCTATTGGGGAAGAGCTTTGCTCCTTTACTAAATGGCTATACCAACAAACTATTTAATGTTTTGGGGAGCCCCCTTTACTCAGCTGTATAATGAGGGCACAGTAATATTGACAGTTGAGATAATACCTGCACAGGCGTTAAGGTAGGTTATTTCATTTCACAGTCACTAAGGTACATTATCTCATTTCACAGTCACAGAAGTCCCTTCAGGTAGATACCCATTTTACAGATGCAGAAATTGACTACATGCCAGCCCAGAGGTCTCTGCTCAGCATCCAAGACCCACTATCAGCCACACCAAGAGAATGTAGCCCAAGTCTACCTTGTGGGATTAGTTGAAAGCTGGGGGTTGAGTGAGACCCTGAGAGAAAATTGTCCCACCAGCAGAGCCGCCAGCCCTTCTAAAAAAGCAAACTCTCAGCTGCTACACTCTCACTGCAAACTGCAGAGAATTCTCAAAACCCCACAGGAAGAAGTCACTGCAGGGTCTCTGGCTAGTAGGTGCATCCATTCACCCATTCACTCAGTCTTCCCTGGGCAGCTATCACATTCAGAACAAGGGTGACTGACTCATGGAAATACAAGTAAAAACCAGTTATGTCCTGATGTGGAAACTGAGGCCCACAGAGGGAAAGGTCACACTGTCAGGGTGCTGACTACGTGCTAACTGGAGAGCTGAAATGTCAGACCTCCAGGTGGAAGAGTCCAAGGAAAAGAAGTCCAGGACCAAGGATCCAGGCAAGTACTCAGTAAAAGCACCCAAACCCAGAAGCAAAGCCAGGTCTCAGGCCAGGAAGCCCAGTGGGCAGTCCAAAGCAAAGGCCATGTCCACTGACCCACTGGGCTTTGTAAGTAAGGGATACTGACCAGGGTCAAAAATATCAATGGTAACCCTGAGAGCAAGAGCTGAATCAGGAGGGAGCAAAGAGCCAACCTGCCACCCCTTGCCTGGGAGGAAGGTCAATCAGCAACAGCACTATAGCAGGTCCCGTTACTGTGGCTACCAATTACTATTCAAGGGGCTGGCTGCGCAACCCATGGACCCCAACACCAGAAATATCACAGCTGTAGAACCTGACCTGTGAGGGAGTGACCTGCCCAAGACCACCAGACACACCCTCCTCCAGGGTAGAGCCTCTGCAAGGAACTGAGGAAACCCCTGGAAAAATGGTGTCCCCAACTCTCTGACCCTTACAAAGGCCTTTCTGGTAAGTGGTAAAGTTTGCAGGTGCCCAAGCGGCTTGGAAGGAAATTCTCAAAGGGTACAATCTTGGTGGGATTATAAGGACTTGACCCCCAGTGTCTGGAGTGGGGGTGCCTGATCAGGGCAGCAAGAGGGCACATAAACTTTCAGCTGTTGGCTGACAAAGCGGAGAAGAGCATACCTGGGGCTATGAGGAGCCCCAGGGCCATTGCTGTGCATGTGTCCCAGCTGTGAACCCAAAGCTGCTCAAGCTACCCACTGAGTCCCAGGCTGGGGGCTAAAGGGTCCACTGACCACCTGGCAGGGGGTGGTGTGCACTGCACAAGGATGAGGGAGTGCCTCTGCTCTCCTGCAAAGTGGTGGGGAAACAGGACCATCTCTCCCTGAATCCGGCCCTCACCTCTCCCAGAGATCTCATCTCAATTCACAGAGGTCCTGAACACCTCATTCTATCAGCAGAAAACTCAAGTAGGGAGCAGCCTCACCTCCTGGTACCCATGGGTCCATCCCAAGCAACACCTGAGGACACTCTTACAGAGGTCCCCAGACGGACTCCAGGTGGCACTGGAATCTTCTTGAGGGCACTTGTTCAAAATGTACATCTCCATCTGGAATTCCACAGTGGTGGTGGGTGAAAACACCAAAAAGCACCAGACTGTACACTTTAAAATGGTGAATTCTACATTACGTCAATTTAACCTCCATTTAAAAAACTGCCCCCAAAATGTACACTGCTTGGCCCTGCCCTGGAGATTCTGATTCAATAGGCCAGAGCATCTGCATTTAACACACGGTTCCTGACCAGGACGAGAAACTCCCAACCCCGAACCCCAGGTCTCCACACAGTGCTGGGTCTCAAGGTTGCACATCACCCCATCCATCTTCTCCTTCATTTTGCAGATGGGAAAACTGAGGCCCGGCGCAGGGAAAGGACCCAAAGCTCTTGCAGGATCCTACTGAAATTCCAATAATCCTTCCCTAAGAGCAGAGTCTGCTATGGAGGGTCCCTGTGAGGCGAAGCCCCTTGGCCAACCTGCAGATGGGATGGTGCAGACCTGACCTTCTGGCAGATGTGGGGACAGGGGAGCCTTCCTGTCTGACTGCTCTGCGCAGGGTTCACAAAGCAAAGACATTCACCACCTCCCCACCTGGCCCAAAGGAACCACAAGGCCAGAGGAGATGGAGATTTTTTTTATTATTGTTATTTTTTAAATACGAATTATTTCCAGGCGGAAGGCAGAGGGATGAGGGCCATTGGAGGCCTCTGGCCGCCGGCACCCAGCCAGCCTCGTAAATGTCTGGCAGCTGGAGGGAGACTCAGCTCATTGCTATCAAAATGAGCTCGTTACTGCTAATTTCCTTGGCTCCCCAACTGATGTATCCAGTGTGTTCCTGAATCTCCAAAGACGTTTCCTACGCCACCCTCAAGGGATCTGCCAAGAGTCATGGCGTGTAGGTGGAACTTCAGGGTGGCCTCAGTTTTCCCAACCAAAGTGTGGGCAGAAGAAAAGGGAGCAAACATAGTTCATTCAACTGTTAGTTTGGGTCAACCATTCCCCACTAGGCTGCTCATTTCTGTAAGTGAAAGGGGAGAAGACAGGATAGTACAATCTCACTTAGAATACCCCCTACCACTTATCAAGCACCCACCCTGCCCCTGGACAGTACTAGGCACTTACACAATCAGCAAACAGGACATGTTTATCATTTTCAGTTTATAGAAACCAAGACTCAGGAAGGTCAAGAAACTTGCCCAAAGTTACACAGCTAGTAAATGGTGAGGACTTCCTCTAAGGCCAGTGCTTCACGGAGAAGAAAAGGAGGTCAAATGTAGCAGGGACAATGCCCACTCTGTAAACACATATAATCTACACACGTGTGAAGCCTCCTCCTTAGTGGGAATTCAGAGAGGAGGGAAAATACCCACTTTGCCAGCCCATGCTGGGGTGACCAGAGAAGGCTTCCTGGAAGAGCCATTCTATTCATGCCCAGGGCTGCCAAAGCTCAAAGGAGGGAGTGGTTAACACCATAATTAACCACTCATGATGAGTGTCTACCTTGCTGGGCCAGGGCCAGGGCCAGGGCCAGGCCCAGGCAGGAAGCAACACAGCCCAGAGAAGCAGTCAGAGAGGACTGAAGGAGCCAGTGTCACTGCCTGCCCTGGGGCAGCCTTCCTCATGGCCGGGGTTCATCGTCCCACCTGGGAGGCCAGGTGTTCAATTTACAAACTAGTTAAGTCAACCCTGGTCAATCCACAGGTCGGAATAGAATGCAGCCATCAAAAACAAGGTTTATGAAGAATGTTAATGACATGGGAAACTACTTATGTAATGCTGAGGGGGAAAGGCAGGATATAAAATTGTATTTCTTAGGAGAAAAAATTTTTTTAAACAGAACAAACCAAAATGTTAACAGTGGTTCTCTCTAGAGGGTGGGATTAGGGGAGTTTCCTCCTTGCATCTCTTTGCATTTTTCTATAATTTCCAAATTTTCCATATGCTTCTTTGAGACACAAATGGAAATAATTGTGTTTTGCACTAACCAAAATGATGCCACCACTGGTGCTCAGTCTTCTTCCAAGGGCCCTGGGCACTGCACACCTGCATCCCTGAACAGCTCCCCACTGGTCTGCCCCACCACCTGTGTGGAGGATGAGGGAGCTGCACTGGGGGACAGACGGCCTGGCTAAGGTTCTCTCTCCACGAGGTCCTGAGAATGGCAATGAAGCCCTGGGAAGATGGGTACATATGCCAGACATTCACTGGCCACCTCTAGTGTCTGAAAGGGTGCCAGGTTGAGCAATGCTCACCTGAGTTCTACTTGCAGCCAGGTAATACGGGACTGAGAGGAATGCCTGTGAACAGAATGCATGGATGAAAATATACCACATAAATATTCCCAGCATTCGCAATCTATGACCTTGCTTGCAAAAGGAGGTGCCCCCTAAGCTGCTGGAGTGTCTAGCCTACTCCTTCGATGGTCCATCCATCTGAACCTGTTCTCTGGCCCCCTGTATAGCTGGGACTCCCACACCCACCCCACCCCTTAGAGGAGATAAATGATAGGAATGCTTCCTAGGTAAAGCATGGTTGTTTGTGAACACTGGGAAGCCTGAGGGTGGAACACAGAAAAATGGTTCCAATATGATGTTAAGTGAAGGAGGCGGAAAAGAAAATGCTATCTTTTGTGCCACTGCATTGTAACAAAGTGAAATATGAACAAGATACTAAGGGGACAGGGAGAAAACTGAGCATGGCAGTCAGTGTGAAGTGAGCAATTTCTTTTCTATTTTCTGAACTTCCTGAATCACTGTGACACTTGTGTCATGCAGTATCTTTACGGGGATGACATGAACACATAGATTCATCAATATAAACGTGGCCCATATACCATCATCCTGTATCCCATTCAGAGCCTTGCTTAGCAATGTCCCCACCACTGCACACATCCAGCTGTGCCCTCCCCACTCACCTGCATCCAACTTTCCTTGGCTCCTTGGTCCTACCTACCTCACAAGAATGAGAGCTCCCTAAGGATAGGGAGCTGTTTTATTTATGTGTCCCCTGGTGTCGAATAGCCTCTCACTGTATATTTTCAACAGAATGTGATGTTAGATTTAAAAAGCCATTCTCCTTTTGCAAGACAAAGGCAGTCAGTTCTATGGATGGATGGTGGTGGCTACACAACACAGTATGAATGTACTTGATGCCACTGAACTGTATACTTAGAAAGGGTTATGAGTAGTAGACTTTATGTATTTTTACCACAATTTTTAAAAAAGCTAGTCTTTTGCCCTAGCTGGTAGCACAACGGATAAGGTGCCAGCCTGCAAACCCAAAGGTCACTGGTTCGATTCCCAGCCAGGGCAACATAACCAGGTTGCAAGCCAGGTCTCTAGCCAGGTCCATAGCTGGAGGCAGGTGAAAAGCAACCATACATTGATGTTTCTCTCCCTCTTTCCCTTCCTCTCTTTCTAAAAATAGTAAGTAAAATATTTAAAAATTGGAGGGGGGGGGGGGAGCTAGTCTTTTAATGTCTAAAGAGCAAGTACCCAGACCCCACCTTTTCTTCCTCCCCAACCCCTCTGTCTCCTTCTGGGCCACAGCCCCTTTTAAAAGGCAGGAGGCTTTGCTGCTCACTTCCGTGTTTATCCTGTGGAGTTCTGGGAAGAGGAGAATCAGCTCAGGCTGGTCAGGGCCTGGCTCCAAGACTCTGGGTTTACCACAGGGGCCTTTTTTCCACCTACCCAGGCCCAGAGCTGGCACTGCAAAACTTCCTGGCTCACTTGCTTTTTTCTTCCCTCAAGTCATCATAAACCTGTTTACCTTTGGGCTGCACAGGGCCTAGGCTCCAGGCAAATACACTTAGATGCAGACCCAGAAGAGCAGGAAAAATGGGGGACCCTCCTGGAGATAAGAGAGTAAAGAGAAAAATGGGACCCCACTCTCACAACACACCAAAAAACTCTTCCTTCTACACTCAATTCCCATTTTCCAGGTGCATCACCATGCCAGACACCACTGCTGGACATGGCGAAGTTCCAAGGTAGCAATGCAGGGGGCCAGCAGACCCCTCACTCATCCCTGCCAGGAAGTGAACTGCTATTGCTGACTCAATGCCAGGAGTCATGGTGGACAGAAAGGCCAGCTCTGCTGCGAGGGTCAGAGTAGGCTCCTGAGAGGAAGTGACATGAGCTGGACCTTCAGAAGGAACAGGGGTTGGCCAGGGGGACAAAACAGCCTGGTAGGCATTCCAAGTGGAGGGGACAGCAAAGGTTTAGGGGCCATGAAAGAGCCAAGCATGCTGGCAGTCTGGGACAGGACCTGGTGCCAGGCTGAACTTTCTCCTGCCATGGGAGGATGCTGAATTGGGGAAAGTGACAAAAAGGCTCCCTGCTTCTCCCTAGCACATTCCTGGGCCCCAGCCAAGGCAGAGGCTCTGGGTACTTTCCAGGTGCCAGAGGGTTCCCTCCTGGTCTCTGGTAGACTCCTTCCTACATTCATGAACAATGAGAGCTGAGGGTCCAGGCCAGTGATCCTTAGCCCAAAATTGCATGTTAAGATTCACCTGCAGAGCTTTAAAAAACCTACTGCGGGGAGGAGGAGGTTGTCCAACAGAGATTCTAATTTCATTAGACTGGGGTGGGGCTAGGCATCAGTATTTTTCAAAGCTGTCCTGTTGATGCTAATGAACTTTGCTTTCAGACAGCACCCTAATGAGGTCCTGGCAAGATACTGCCCCCAAAACCTCTTTTTGTTAGTGCTGTCCCCTTCAGAATTGAAAAGTGTAAGTGCTGGTGTTCGTGAGTATAAATCTGAACTCTCCAAGTCTTACAATTACATGCACTATGCAGGTGGTAAGGTAAAATACAAGATTCCTAGTTAAAATCTGAATTTTAGATAATCAGGGAAAAACTTTGGCATTTCCCAAATACTGCATGGGAGACACTTAAATGTGTTATTGTTTATCTGAAATTCAAATATAACTGGACATCCTCTATTTGTGTTTGCTAAATCCGACAACCCTAGACCTAGGCTCATGACTTAACTTCTCTTGCGGCTCAACTTCCCCAGGTGAAAGAAGGCAGCAGTAGGCAGTGAGCTGCTAGGCATAAAGCCAACACTCAGTGGGTGGAAGTTACCTTTTCCTTCCTTCCTTTCTCAGAACCTTGTTTCAGTAGATTTTTTTTTCCATTATGAAAAATTTCAAGCATTCACTAAAAGTAAAAAGAACAGAGGCAATAAACTGCTATAGATCCATGTAGTGGATATTGTTACATGCCCCAACCACATCCCTTTTATCCCCCAGCTTCTAAGAGATTTGGCTGCCCTTTACTCAGAGAATTGTCCTGAGTCAGGTGATCATAGCTTCTCCCACGCGTGTGTGTGTGTGGTGTGTGTGGTGTGTGTGGCGTGTGTGCCCGGGCGTGCCAATAGCCAATGATGAACTGAAAAAGAGAATGAAAGGCTAACCCTTGCCTCAAGGTGTGACCAACTCTGAAGTGCAGTTCCCACCCCAGGGCTCCCTGTGGCTCAGGCTGAGGCCGGACTCCAGCTGAGACCACATCCTTGCTGCCCCATCCAGCTTCCCTCACTCACTTCTCCTGAGAACATGCCCCCAATAAACCACGTGCATCCCAATCCCAATCCAAATCTGCGTCTCAGGCTCTGCTTTTAGGAACTCAGCCTAGCTCTCACTCAATTAACAATTATCGAGATTGCTTCATTGCCCCCTGTATTCAGTTATTTGCTTGTTTGTTTTGGCTGAAGTACCTCATATCATTTCCCCCTACATCCTTCGTTATGCATCTCTAAAAAAATATGGGCAGTTAGATTTTGATTTCCTTCCCTGATTTCCCTCCCAAAGGGGAAGGCTCTTGTTGGGGGAAGAGTCATAACTCCCAGCAGTGCCAAGGGACAAAGACCAGAGGCCAACCAGGCAGGCACCAGGCCATCCACTCTGGCTCTAGCCCAGCCCTGGACTATGGCTTGGCTTTGGTGGCCAACAGGCCCTGGTCATCCCAGGTCCCACCTCTTCTGTGTGGATCAAGAGCTCCGGGGTAATGGCCCAGCATCCTCTTGGAGATGCTGTCAGAGTCTAAGTTTCTCTCTATCCTTAAAGAGGAGGATGACGTCAAAAAGCCAACCTAGCCCTGGCTATCCACTGACCAAAGGCCCTACCCACCCTTTTGCCAGGATCCTGGGCAGTCCCACCAACCAGGAGACACAGCTGCAAGCACCACTCTCTCCACACCACGGGGTCTGCCACAGCAGGAGGCGCCATAGATGGGAGTAAGGGCATACCAACATTTTAATTATAGTGAAATATACATAATATAAAAGTAACCATTTTAAAGTGTACACCAGCCCTGGCTGGTGGCACAGTGGATAAGGCACCAGCCTGCGAACCCAAAGGTCGCTGGTTCGATTCCCAGCCAGGGCACATAACCAGGTTGCAAACCAGGTCTCCAGCCAGGTCTGTAGCTGGAGGCAGGTGAAAGGCAACCATACATTGATGCTTTTCTCCCTCTCTGCCTCTCTCCCTTCCCTTCTCTCTAAAAATAATACATAAAATCTTTAAAAATAAATAAATAAAGCATATAGCTCAGTGGCAGTAAGTACACACACAAACATTGTGCAGCCATTACCACTATCTAGTTTCAGAACTTTTTTATCACCCCAACGGAAACACTGTGCTCATCGGCAACTTACCACACCAGCTGCTAAGTTCAGAGGAAACAAGTTTGAATAACAGCTCCCTCACTTGCCACCTGTGTGAGGCTCTGGTAGGTAAGTGAAACCTCTCTGAGTCCCTCAGTTTTTTTCATCTGTATAACAGGATAGTAACTCACAGAAGTGAAGAGGTGCCATGAAAATCAAAGCTAATGGGCACTTAATGCTAAGAGCTGCTCCTAGTTCTGTTAAGTAAAGGCTACAGGGGCCTCTCTGGCCAAGGAGGCTACTCCCCTTCCTTCTCTTCACCTTGCTCACACCCTTCAGGTTCCTGGGCTCTCTGCAGTGACTGGAGGGAGAGGAAGTTGCCCACCCTCCCACCCTGGCCCAGAGGCAGTGCAGTGGGAATGAGCACCAACAACAGGTTCCAGTGTTTTCCCTAGCCATGCTCAGACCCTGTTCCAAACCAGAGTTACAAAGGCCTTTAAACTCCACACTAAGGGCAAGGTCAGCCAAAACCCAAGCATAGTGCTTTTATACTTTGAAAACAGTCAAATATGAACTGGCCACTCCTGAGGATCACACTCCCGGCTGCCACCACCAATGGCCGATGGCTGCCTCTCCAGCCTCTCTCTCCCTCCTGGCTGGGACAGTAGTGTCACTACCCAGTCACCATGCTGTGCTGTCTTCCTCATCCAAATCAAGAGTCCCGTCCCCTCATCAGCTGCTGGGCAAACCCAGGCAGGTGTCGTGCCCTCTCAGTTCTGTGAAATGAGAAGAAGGTTCCCTAGGATGAAGACTCAGTTCTCTTTTAAACCTTCCATCTTATGTACATGTGAACATCAGGCTCAGAGCTGGAAGGGATCTCACCAGGTCATCTGATCCATTCCTTTCCATTGCCTTCCATAGTACAGACAGGAAACTGACAACCGAAGGCTTGGGCCTTAGGCAACTCACCCAAGACATCACATCTGTCTCTGTAGAATGAATTCACACGTGACTACCTTAGGGAATGGTATGAGGCAGAGGTCCTGTTTCTGAGCCCGAGAGGAAAAATTCTCTACTCTGCACCCCTTTCTTTGAAACACGGCACCCAATACCAAGCACAAGAGCTATTAGAACCCTATGCATTCAAGGTTGATGTATAAAAATTAACTATATTTCTATATACCAATAATAAATAATCACAGTATGTTTTACAATTTATAATAGTACTGTGAAGCATACACTACATCAGTATAAATTTAACAATAACGTGCAACATCTGTATTCTCTGATGCGAGGAATCGAAAACCTAAATGTACAGAGCTATACCATAGTCATTGATTGGGAAAAAATTGTGTCAAGATGTCAATTCTGCTCAAACTGATCTATAGATTCAATGCAAGCCCAATCGAAATCCCAGCAGACCTATTTTTAGAAACCAACAGCTGATTTTAAAATTAATGTGGAAATGCAAATACCTAAATTAACCAAAACAACTTTGAAATAGAAAACTCACACTAATGGAGTGAAACTGCAGTAATCAAAATAGTGCACTATTAGAAAAGGATAGACACACAGAAAATGGAACAGAATATGACCCAGAAAGAGAACCACATACATACTCATGATGAATGACAAAGGGGCCAACATAACCCAAAAGAGTAGTCTTTTCAACAAATGGTAATAGAACATTACACTTCCATATACAAAAAAAAAGAAAAGACCCTAGACCCTTATCCCATACACAAAAATTAACTCAATCTGATAATAAGCCTTAATGTCCAACCTAAAACTATAAAATTACTAGGAGAAAATATCTGTAAACCTGGGTTTGGCAATGATCTTCCTATAGTATAAAAAGCATGAAACAACTGATTCTATCAGAAACAACTGATAGAATTCTATCAGAAACAACTGATAGAATTCAGAAAAATTTTAAACTTCTATTCTTCCAAGGTTTCCATTATGAAAAAGAAAAGATAAACCACGAACTGGGAGAAATACATAGTTACAAAATACCTAGCTTTCAAAGAAAGGATTGATAGCTATAATATATAAAGAACTTGTAAAATTCAACAAGCAACCAACCCGACAAAAACAATGTACAAAGATCTGAACAGACACTTCACCCAAGAGATACAGTACAGCTGGCAAGTAGCATATGAAAAGATGTTTGACCTCATTAGTCATCTGGAAAATGTGAATTAAAACCACAGTGAAACACCACTACAGATTAGGATAACCCAAATAAATATAAACTGATATATCCAAATGCTGGTGAGGATATGGAGTAACTCTCACATGCTGCTGATAAGATTACACAATGGTGGGAGGTCAGTCCCGAGGTTTGGTCAAGCAAAAGGTTTTAATTATATTTAAACAGGCTCGATACTTTCAGGACAGACCTCATACAACTAATTTGCCTTATCAAATTAGGCGTACCTTTAAGCATACACCCGGCAATCCTACTCCTAGGTATTTACCCAAGTGATACATTTATAACCAAAAACCCTGGAAATAACCCAAACATACACCCATGCAACAATACAGACAAATCTCAAATTATTATTCTGAGTTAAAGAAAAAGATTACTTGTTCTATGATTACTTTGTAGGATATTCTAGAAAAGGCAAAACCATAAAGATGAAACCCAATGAGTGGTTACCAGCAGCTAAAGGTTAGGTGAAGGCTGACCACAATAGGACACCAAGGAACTTTTTGGGGCAATGGAAATGTTCTGAGTCTTGATAACAGTCACACAACTGTCAAAATTCAAAGAATATGGATAAAGGATTTAAACGTAAGCAGTGCCACCATAAAGGTCCTGGAGAAAAACATAGGCAGGAAACTTTTGGATATCCTACGCAAAAATATGTTTACTGATATTTCACCAAGGGCAAAGGAAATCAAAGAACGAATCAACAAATGGGACTATATCAAATTGAAAAGTTTCTGTTCAGCTAAAGAAAATATCAGCAAAATTCAAAGGGAACCAACTGTACGGGAAAACATAATTGCCAGTGATACCTCAGACAAGGGTCTGATCTCCAAAATATACAAAGAACTAATGCGACTCAACACCAGGGAGACAGACAGCCCAATTTAAAAATGGGCAAAGGAACTGAAGAGACAACTCACTGAGGAAAATATACAAAGGGCCCAGAGGTATATGAAAGAATGCTCAACATCACTAGTCATCAGAGAGATGCAAATTAAAACCACAATAAGATACCACCTCACACCTGTCAGAAAGGCAATCATCAACAAATCAACAAACAACAAGTGTTGGTGAGGATGCGGGGCAAAGGGAACCTTCATACACTGTTGGTGGGAATGTAGGCTGGTGCAGCCACTGTGGAAAACAGTGTGGGGTTTCATTAAAAAACGAAAAATGGAACTGCCTTTTGATCCAGCAATTCTGCTACTTGCACTATACCCAAAGAATCCTGAAACACCAATTCATAAGAACCTATGCATACCTATGTTCATGGCGGCACTATTTACAATAGCCAAGTGCTGGAAACAGCCTAAGTGCCCATCAGTGGATGATTGGATCAAAAAACTTTGGTACATTTACACAATGGAATTCTATATGGCAGAAAGAAAGAAGGAACTTGTACCTTTTGCAACAACATGGATGGAACTGGAGAGTATTATGCTTAGTGAAATAAGCCAGTCAGTGAAGGACAAATATCATATG